>OX596076.1:81737053-81987053 GCA_951394005.1 Protophormia terraenovae | reverse complement strand
ATAAAAAATCAATAAATACTAAGATTATTTAAGAAGACATAAGTTTTTGTCATTACTTTATGTCCTTTTTTTTTACAACATTTGCTTTGCAAATGTGTACAAATTTCGACTGGTTTTGACAATAAGAACAATAATTCAAAAACGGATGAAAAAAATCCCTTACAAATTGAATTTTATTTTCCACCAATAAACCTAAAAAAATATATTTTTTTTTTATAATAAAAACAATTTACTAAGAAGTTGTGCAAAATTTTCTTAAAGACTTTCTTATGAAAATGAAATTCCTTTAACAAGAAAAATTAAGTAATGGAATATAAATTAAACTTACAAATCAGCTTAGCAATAAAATATATAATAAACTTTTGCTGACAATCCTCTTTTGTGTTTATTACACAAAATAATTGACAGACTTAAAATTTAATACGTTTAATACACGTACATACACACAGAAAAAACATTTGTTGGAAAAAGGTTATATATATGGATATTTAATGAAATATATTAAAATTTTATGACAGTAATTAATATCTTATTAGCTCATTAGATTATCTTTATTAACAAATGTAAAAATATAATTATGTTTAAAATATTGTTCTTACAATATTTCATTTAGTCATTCTGTTATGTGAAATTAATTTGAATAAATTCCACAAAATTTATTATCATGACTAATTTTTTTTTTTCGTTGTACTTATAAGATGATACTGCCAAATGAAATATTCAGTGACTGCAACCGATTCATGAGATAGTTGGTGCAACCTACAAAGAATTCGGTTGCCACAACGAAACTATTTTCTCTGTGTATCTATGTATATACTAAATAAGTATATTTTCAGGCGTTAATAATTTATTTATTCATTATAATTATTTTTTGTTTTACAATGTACAATTGGACAACACCCACAATTAAAATTAATAACCACAAATATATGAACGAACGTATTAATGAATTAATTTACATATGTATATGTATTTGTTAAAGAAACAACAATATTTATAAAAATTATTGAAAAATTTATAAAGAAAAAAAGAAAAGTTTGTGTAAATATGTCTGTAGTGTGGCATTAAGTGAAAATATGATGAAAGCGATATAAATAAATTTATATTTAGTTGGTATAAACGAATTTTATGAGTACTTTATTAAAGAGAGGAAAAAAAAGGTAATTTTAAATAAAAAGTTATTTAACGATTTTTTACTACATTTAAGTTGTAATTATCACAAACTCCTTGTTAAACTCTATGGGATTTTGATCATTTGTCTCTATTGGGAAATTCAAAGCTCATCTATTTATTAAATGCGGTAGGTCAAGCATTAAGAGAATTTCTCTTTTAAAAGTTTATACTAAGTCCTGGTTCACACACAGAAATTTTTCTTGCCGCAATTCTGAGTTTATAGAAGAGAGAGGAGAAGGGAAGAGTAAATTTTTACCTTCTCTTTGCTTCTCTCGCCTACGAAGTCAGAATTGCGGCTGTATGTGAACCCGGACTAATTATGTTTCAGAATGACAAGGTACTGAAGGTTGACATGGGAGAATAGTCAAAGCTAGTTTTGTATGTTTTTTAAATCTTTAGTTGTCGCAAAAATGCTTTGTTGTGACCGAGGCTGTTATTTTATCTCCCCTTATGGGTGCTCAATAAGAAGCTTAAAATAGGCATTGTTTAGGTTGAGATAAAGTGTAAGCTGTAAACTTAAACGTGACAATATAATAATCTTTTGTCCGATTATACGGAGAAAGAAACCATATTGTACAACTGGTATACTCAAGTTTAATAGTTACAATCTCTGTGTTTTCTGAGTAAACTGGTGCTTGGCTTTTATGCATCATACAAAACAACCGTGTTGTTTTGTCGGCTTTTGTGTAATCATTGATAACACTGGTCAACAAAACGAAAAAAAATATATATTTCCTGTGATTTTTCTTTTGTTTCTATCTCAAATTGAAGTGTATTTTTTAAAAATGGCAACAATTTTTTCTAACAGCTTTTGTTTTTGAGTTATAGCTAACTACCTTCATTTACTATTTTTACTTAGATTTTCGTTTTTTATATATTTTGTTATTGTTTTCGATATGGCTTCGTCAAGAATATGTTGTGTGCTTAATCCAGATTGTTTTTGAAATATTTGTGGTGAATATATATTTGAATAATATCGAAAACCTATATCGTAATTTGTGAAAAATGCGTATTATCAATATTTTAAAATAGAATTCTGTAATCAGGACATGTGTTCCTCTTATTGTATGCCAGAAATGTGTGGTATGTTTACTAATATGGTCCAGTGGAAAAGGGTTGCAATAATGTTCGTAACACCCATGATTTGGCGAGAACCTCGAAACCATCATTACGACTGCTACTTCTGTGTTGTGAAAAGAAATGGAATTTACCCTGGCCATATCCTAACTTATCTTCTGATCAATGACCTCAATTAAAATCACGAGAGGTACAACCCAGCACACCTAAATCTTCTGATAAACCAAATCGGCAACAATAAAACAGTTGTGGAGGCACTTGACAAAAGTGCCGAATGTTTCAATTTTCATTCACGCAAGTTGATATTTTTGATGGGCGTCATACTAGGTAACTCGTGAAAGATCCTAATTTTGTCAAATCAATGACTGAAGTCGAATCCAAATTTTGGAAATAATTTCTTTTGGTTATGAGTAATTTTCTAGGCAAAAAGAAATCTGACGCCAATGTCGACCTTGTTGAGTGCATGCTATCGAACTTGCAAGAGCTAGAATGCAACATGAGTTTAGAAATCCACTTTATGCCCTCGCATTTAGATTGATTTCCACAAAATCTGGGTGATTTGAGTGAGGAGTAGGGTAGGATATTTCACCAGGATCTTCGGACAATGAAATAGCGTTATTAGGAAAGGTGGGATATGATGGCAGACTACTGCTGGAGTTTGCAACGAGATCTACCTAATTTCGTTCGTTTAAGGAAATCTTATAGAAGATCATTTAATAGTGATCGATAGAAATTTCGTTATACTATATCCCAGCAAAAAAAAGACATGCAAAAGAGGTAGTAAATGCATGAGTTCACGTGATGTTGCACTGTTTCATTATTAGGTGAAACATGCAGGATTTTAACATTAGCGTGTCATTGGAGTGCATGGGTTCACTTTAGAGAAACAGTCATTAAAATGAGTGCTTAAAACCAATGAAATTTTAATGAATCGACTAGGTTTTTTTAATGTTGAGCATATGTACATTTGTGTGCCAAAAGATTATTTCGGACATAAATTAAACTGCAGATTTTATTAAAATATTTATAAACAAATAGATAGCACTTATTTGCAAAGTTTATTATTTTTTTTTTTTTTGTAAAAAATGCTTAATCTTAAAATTTTACAAGTACCATCGAGTTAAAGTCAAATTCCAAAACTAGTATTTAATGTATGCATTGAACGTTGTTTTCATGAGTTCATAAATTATAAATTTATTAGGTTTAAGGAAGTAATTAACAATGCATTTGAATGCATAAGTTCTACACGCAAAGAAAAAACATAGTTGGTCAAATCATAATCGGTAACTATCATTAATGTTTATGTTTATGATTCCCTCAATCATATCTGTTATTATACCCTTTTGTGAACATAATATTGTCCTATCCAATATTAATATAATATGAACCTCACAATCATAACATTTATATGTGATAGTCCTCACAACCATACTGCATAAATATAACATGATCCCTACATTAAATATTATAATACCCCCAATCATAATACTATGCATACGGTTAAAATATATTTTTTATTTATTATTATTTTTTTAATTTAAATTTTGCGAATAGAAAATAATTAAAAAACAAATACCACAGCCTTCACTGGACGATTTCGTTCAAGAAAATTCATCTTCACATTCACACACCTAAAAGAAAATTTGTAGAAATACATTTTTTTATTATTATTTTTATATTTGACCGCACTGAATTATTGATATTTATTGTACTTACCGAAAAATATGTCCAATTTGAAATTTGGCCATTGATGATTTGCTCCGTCAGCACTCCGTGGATCTCGTTATTAAAAAATAATAATAAAGTTTTTTAATTAATCGTTTTTCTTCACTTTACGTCCGTCACATTTAAAATTTCATTACTGAATGAGTAAATTATTTCGTAAGAGAGATAACAATAAAGACGAGCATATTATTGTCACCCCTCGCATTAAAATATTACATACAAATATTTCATTGAAATAATATGTTACTATGAAACATATTATTCTTTTACTTACTACACCGACTTTATGTTATTACAAAGTACCATATGTTAAAATGATCAGAACAAAAAATAATTGATTCAGTTTAGTCTAAAACACAATAATTTGATTGTGTTAGCCATATAAACTACTTAGGAACATCACTTGATTTCCGCGAGCATTTCGGAATCATGTTTTTTCTTTGCGTGTAAAGAAATCATGAAAATATTACATCTTTTTGAACTACTTCAAAAAATGTTTGCTGGGATATTTCGGAAAATAAAGCTGTTACTAGTCTCCTAGTATATTAGTTCATAGTCAGGGCCAGAGAAATACTCAATAACAAAAAAAAAAAAAAAAAAAGATAAAGAAAACAAGAATCATAATTTGAGAAGAGTCAAAGAAATAGAGAAGAGTCAAAGAAATAGCAGGTCGAAACATAGCCGGCATCTGAAATCAAGACATTTGTTCGCTGACTGGGCTTTGGAAGAGGACCTTAATATTGACTGAAATAAGGGGAATTTCTGTGATTTTGGGAATAATGGGTATGTACTTCTTCTAAAAGAGTATTGGTACGGTCATCACCGTCAACAGCAAGTGCTACAGATCAATAATAACTAATTTCTTTTGACCTGAATAAATTAATATGTAAGTAGAAGAAATATGGTACCAGAAAGATTAATTAACGTGCAACATAGTAGACTACAATGCACATTTTGCATGATCGATGTTAGAATATGCGAAGGTTAAATGAATAGGTCATCAAAATCGTGTGATTTGATCCCGTTAGTCTTTTCCTTTCAACTTGTCTATCGTTATCCCTAAAATAAAAAATATCGATAACAAAATAATTGGAAATACTGTTACCTCAAAAATACCGAAACAATGCAACACAGTTTAAGAAGAAATAATAAATAATGAAGGTACTTACGAACTTTTTATAACATTCTGGTCAGAAATCACAGATGTTACACAATGGTCCCAAATAATTTTTTTGGAAATAATTATGTAACTTGTGAACCATTGATGGTATCTAAATATAATTTTGCGGGGGTAAAGGGTAGATCTTCAAAGTTGGTCACCTCGGGTATTTTTAAATTCGCAAAAAAATAATTTATGAATTGAATGTTAAAAAAAAAATTCCATATGGATAGTCTACAAAAAACATGCTTACATGTGTAGGTTATATCTTTTAGTTTAAGAGATATTAGGGCCGAAGCAAATTTTAACCTCATTTTTGGTCTCGTTTTTTTAAGTTTTTTAAACTTGGGGGGGTTTAAATTTGGACCATAAAATATTTGGAAAACAATCACTAGATTTTTTATAAAATTCTAAATAATATTACTGCAAGAATCATAACAGTATATCTATGCAATAAAAAGTTATATTAATCTAAAGTTGAAACTTAAAAAAAAAAAAAAAAAACATTTTTGGGGTTATTTTCCAAAATGGTGGTAATTCTTTCATTTCTAAAATATTTTTGTTGCGGACTGCAAAATGTTTGTTATGTTTTCAAAAGAAATCTTAACACAAACGCGAGTAAAACAAAATCGGAGGCTCTCTGGGGAACGGTTTCCCCTCATGCCCTATTCAAACATTGTAAATTTTGAAAAACTTTTTTAATTTTTTTTTCAAAAATGTCAACACCGAGATCAAGAAAAAAATATATTGACAATATAGCCCCATATGTTGGTTAAACACACACAAAATATCTAATGAGCCAAGCCTTTTAAAAGGGCAGGGTGACCATTTTAATGAAAAAAGTCAATTATTGAAATAAGTCAGACTGAGATATTTGATATTTTGCTACAAAAAAGTGGGAATCGTTAAATCATGGAGAATCATTATTGATGAAAATAAATAAAATGCGAAGAAACTTCTCTTGACCATGACCAGAAAAACTTAAAATTTTAATTTTAAGGAAATTTTTTTTTGTTAAATAAAATTTAAACAAGTAAAGGTATTCCAATGAAATTTTGCCACAAAATATAGATAAACTTTTTCTAAAATCAAGGAATTAAAAAACTTCCACTTTTCTGTACCAAAATACCCATTATCTCAGTCCGAGGTGAATTTTTGGAGAATTAAAAAATTACATACCTGAGGTGACCAACTTTGGAGGTCTACTCTCCACTCCCGTGACCGGCTAGGAGCATGTATTCCTGCAAATCAACGCGGAAACACCTCAGCTATGACCATACGAAATTTTATTTAGATATCTCCAACGGTTCACAAGTTACATAATTATTTCCAAAAAAATAATTATCCCCAAAAATCGATTTGGGACCACTGTGTGTTGTAGGAAATAGATTAGATAAATATCGTGTGAAAAAATTTAAAATTGTCGAACAAATTATTTGTTTGGCAAGCCATTTGTACGTGCGGGAAAAAAACGCTTTATTCATAACAATTGTCTCTTTTAATAGAGAAATTTACAGAAAATTAGTGCTCTTGGAAAATATTCCTTTTTATCATTAGAAAGCACAGTGAATACTAACTGGCTTGATCTCGCAACTCATCATTAAAATAAAAAAAAAGCTGAGTGAAATTAAACAAATGGTGCTGCTATAATTATTCAAATCGCTCTTATCTCATCTTTTAACATAGGATATTTTTCTATTTATACACATTTTAATGACAAAATATACAATCGACAACGTTTGTAAATTTTTGCAGGCACTTATTTCAGTACTTTTTTCATAGAATAGTTTTAGTTGTATCTTTTTATTTAATAAATATTAAAAATAAATGCATATTTTAAACGATTTGAAGGTATATTTATAATTTCTTAGGCACATATTTACAAATAATAAATGCATAAAAATCTATCCCCTAGTAATGATTATCCTAGTCCACGTTTTTAATATTTCACCACTTTATTTACTGAAATAGCTCGAAATACAGATACCGCTAAAATAACCTTGCCGAAATAATCCAAAATACCATTATCGGTTGCCAAGTTTGCTTCTACTACCTTATTGAAAATTTTCAATAACTTTGATTCTATTATAGCTGTTTTGAGGTCCATACTAGTTTTAATCAAAGGCATTAATATAAACCCTAATTATATCTTTATATAGTCCTAAATTAGCCTTAACATAGGAATTATGATTAGTTCTAATCCTAGAGCTTTATACAGCCCTACTAGGCTGTAATTTAAGATATAAATATAATGCCAAAACTGCTTTGGTTAGTTCTAATTACACAAGTTGACAAAATGAAAAAAAGTTCTGCTGCACGGGATATCTCTGTCAATTCGGATACGAGGTAATAATAAGTACTAAGCCTCTAAATCGCATTTTTTGAATTGACTCTAGTTCTAGCAATAAATAGCGATTGTAACTTGTCTGATTTTATTAAAAAAAAAAAATATATATATATATATATATATATATATATATATATATATATATATATATATATATATATATATATATATATATATATATATATATATATATATATATATATATAAGAGTTATTCTTAGACCCCAAACACAACCAAACGGATTTCAACGTTGTTTTCCGCTCTAAGAGAGAAATGCAAATTAAATGAAGACGGAATCCAGCAGCGGATTTCATATATATTTTGTTTTTGTTTCTTTATATTTTTTGTGTTTGGCAACAACAAAACTATATATATAAAAAAACATTTATCATTCTCTCTTAAATTCCATACATAAAAATAAAAGGCAAATCTATCTATCTCTTTCTTTCTTATATAAATTTAATGTAAACTTATGTGATTCATTTTGCAACAACGGCAACACTGACAGAGAGGGAGAGTGAGAAAATGAGAGCTTTTGGGAATCCGTTGTGAAATTAAAATAGATTTTAATTTCCAGCGGATTCCGCTGTGTTGTTTTAGTTGTCAAATCTTCATATAAAAAAAATAATCCGCTCGGTTGTGTTTGGGCTCTTACATTAATTTTAATAGGATTATAGTTATAGAGATATTAAGCTCTTTTTGAAAAAAAAAAAAAACTTAAGTTTCCAAAAAAAGTTTTAAAAAAATTGTAATGTTTACCTAAGCGAGAATATTAAAAGTTTATTTAAGTGGTTTTTCATCATAATAATAAAAATGTGTAAATGTCAAAAATACAAATTTTTATTCTTTAATCATAATAATTATTATTTATTAGCTTTTTGACACACTATACTATAAATGTATTTTAAGCCCCTTAAAAAAACTCTTAAAACGTTTTTATTTATTTAACTTAAATTTTATTCAATGAATCGTAGAAATTTAAATGACCTGTCCACCTCTACTATGTAGGGTGAAATTAAGTGAAATTACAAATATTTATTAAACATTAATATAAATGAAAATAATTTACACTCTCATAGTAAATGTCCGCACATAAAACACTCAGTTACGTGGAAACGGGAAATAATTAAAAGTTTATACGAATATTAAATTAAATTGAAACTAAAAAAAATAAAATGAAAACGAAAATTCACTCAACAACATTAAATAAAATTTATCTATATTATTTACGTTTCCTGGGACTTTCTTGTTATTCGCACAAGAAAAACATTGAAAATCTTCTAATATGTTATAATTTAATAATTATAGCACACGATATATTATTTTTATACAATGTTTGTGGTTATATGAAAAGAGATATCGCTAATTTAAATATAATACAAAATCTATCCGTATTCATAACCTATGGCCTTATATTAAGCTATAAGACTGTACGCATCTTTATCGGTTATCGTGTTATATTTCGACGCAAATCTGAAGCTTATATTTTTAAAGCTCTACAAGAAATCGATGATGATTTTCAATTGAAATTATTTCATAAATATGAAATGAGTAATTGGAATAAGAGTTTGTTTTACAAAGGTTTTTGGATTTTCGATATAGTTTTAAATGCTATAGGCTTATTATATGAATGGTATATTACGAATACTGTCATCATGTTAAGGTATTTAAGATTTCTCTATACACTTGTGGCCATTAGAGGTGTTTATTGGCAATTTGTTTTGATTATAATCAAAATTTATGAGAAATTAGAAAATTTAGAAATATGTTTAAAAATCAATTTAAATCAGCAGCTGCTGCAAACAGTTGGATATCCGGCGGAAATTAATGTTTTAAATAATCAATGTAGTGTTACTGAGTTTGAGGATAATTGGTCATCATGTTTGCAAGTACGACAGTATTTACTACAACGTATTTGGACAATGAAATGTATTTATGGAAAAATAACACAAATCTCTTTACAATGTTCAACATTATTTGGCTTATCCGTTTTGCTAACGAATTTCCTGTGTATTGGTGAATTAACTGAGATGATGTATGTAACAGTTATTGCAATCGTTTATGAATCTTTTCCATTTATAACGATTCTCTACGGTTTGTATACGGTGATGCCAACGGTAATGATAATGATGATAATGTGTTGGTTAAGTGATAAATGTACGAGAAGGGTGAGTATATGAATGTGTGTGTGTGATTTATGAATTTTAAAGTTACAGGGTAACAAGAGGGAATGAGTTTGTAATCATTGAATCAATGGATAGGAAATAGTATTTTTTTAACTTGCACCTCTCACCAAAATAATTATTTCAATTACTAAAACTGTAAAAAATTAAATACAGAAAAAATTTCAATTGAAAATTTGATTTAAACAGTCATATAGATGATTGAATGAATTAATAATTTAAAAATAAAATAAAATATAATTTAAATTTTATTTTCATTTTATTTTTACTTGAATATATTTATGAAATTTTGTTACCAAAAGAAAAAGCTTTGTTAATTGATAAATATACGGTGATAATTTTTTCTGTGTCGAAATATTAAAAAAAAAAAAATAAACAAAATTTATATACAGCGGGTGTCATAAATAAATAAACAAACTCATCATTTCTATTTCACTTTAAAAAGCGGCAAATGTAGCGGTCCATTTTTAAAAAATTATATGTTTTCGATGAAGTCAGTTTGTTTTCTTTTACATCGATAACAAATTTTTGAAATATTATTATACCCACCATCAAAAAGATGGGGGGTATATTGATTTTGTCATTCCGTGTGTAAAATATCGAAGGAATCATCTAAGACCCCACAAAGTATATATTTTCTGGGTCCTGGTTTGATTCTGAGTCGATCTAGCTATTTCCGTCCGTCTGTTGAAAGCACGAATGGGCAAAATCGGTTGACAAACAAAAAAGTTATGGGCTAAAAACTAGAAGCACAGGGTGTCCGTTTTATAGTTTTCTACTGATATTTCTCCAACAAAAGCATGTACGACAACGAAATTTTGTACTTATAGTTCAGGGAACGATATAAACTCGGAAACCAAAAATGGGCGTGGTCCGCCCACTTTACCGCCCACCTCCCATATAAGGTGAAAATCAACGAAATTGTGTTCAAATAGTTCAAAGACAAATGTAAACTCGGAAACAAAAAATGGGAGTGGTCCCACTTTACCGCCCCCTCCCATATAACGTAAAATTTGAAAATGGGCAAAATCGGTTAATAAACGAAAAAGTTATGTGCTAAAAACTAGAAACACAGGGTATCAATTTCATACTTTTCTGCTGATATTTCTTCAACAAAAGCATATACTACAACGAAATTTTGTACTTATAGTTCGGGGGTCGATATAAACTCGAAAACTAAAAATGGGCGTTGGTTCAAGGACCAATGTAAACTCGGAAACAAAAAATGGGCGGACTACGCCCATCTCCCATATAACGTAAAATTTGAAGAATTTGATGGTGGGTAAATAGATTCGGCCGGGCCGAATATAATATTCGCGCTTGTTTTATACTTCAGATTAATCAACATGTAAGTTATTTATTCGTTTCAGATAATTTTATATATTTTGCATATTTAGGTTATAACATCATATTTTTGTATATATTGGGTATTTAGATCATATAAGGTGTCATATTTTTGCATATTTTATACTTAAGACATAATTTTTCTTATATTATACTAAAGAGCATATTTATGCATATTTTATACTTAAGAGAAAAAATTTGCTTATGTTGCATCCAACGGAATTGTTTACATAATTTTTTATATAATTGTTTCGTCTTTAATATAAAGTAGGTGGATTAGACCCCGCTTTTAGGCGAGGTCATAGTGGGGACGGATTGTCCAATTTACATAAAATAATTCAAATTGAGATGTATTCACATAATTTTTTGTTGATTTAATAATTCCGAAGTTTAAAAAAAAAAAAAAAAAAAAATGGGGAAAATTTTGACCCATATCTCTGAAATTATTGAGCGAATCTTTTGGTGTATCATTTATAGAAATCGTACAAACGGTTCTTGAGTTATAGTCTAAATTTGACAAACCAATCTCGAGTTTTATAGTGTAACCATTGAATAAGGTGATGATATTAGTCATACCCAACAGATATTTGCTGATATATGTCTTATTTTATTCGCAGCATTACCAGCTTTAAGATAAATAAGATAAACTGAAAAATTTTTGAAGCCTTCACTTTTAAAAAGAAATTTTAGTAACAAAAAAATCTAAAATTTTACATAAAAAAGTTTTTTTTTTTTTTCGGACATTTATTTCAAAATAACTCCGAAACTATTGAGCCCATAAAGAAATGAAGTTTGGAGGATTTGAAGATATTTTTAGTCCACATCTTTTGGTCTATCACTTATGTGAATCGTACACGCCGTTCTTGAGTTATGAGGAAATATACTAGAGTAATGGCCTTACTATGGGCGAAATATTGGACAGGCCCATAAAAAAAACCCAGACCTGGTGGAAAAAAAACTGAAAGCAGATTCGTGTTTAGCACATCAAAATGCATCAAGTTTAACTATTCGTCTTTGGGGAGGATTTTTTTTGTCGACCAGCGTTATTCTTATTCGTTGATCTGAATGAATTAGTTTTAATGTATTTCCATGTGTTCTTTTCCTACTTTATATCTAAGATTACGGCTAAGATTTTATTATTAATTATTTTAAAATGTTCTCCAATTAACATTAAATGTTTAACACCACTTTAATGTCAATAAAAGTGTAAAAATTTACCTTTAAATTAATCACACCTTATTGCTGTTTCTCAAAAGATTTCCTTTTCTTTATTTCAACTTTATTACAAAGAAGTATTCAACAAATTTTACGCCT
Source organism: Protophormia terraenovae (assembly GCA_951394005.1). NCBI lineage: Eukaryota > Metazoa > Arthropoda > Insecta > Diptera > Calliphoridae > Protophormia > Protophormia terraenovae. Next base: position 81,974,731 of record OX596076.1, on the reverse strand, counting down.
CGTTTACAAATTGTTTTAAAAGTAGCAGTTAACTTTTCGCTGACTTTAAACAATTAATTAATGTTTTTTGCTTGTTTTAACAAGAAATATAAAATACAGAAGAAAAGCGCTTGAGTAAACAAATAACAAAAGTTTTTATTAAAATAATATACAACAAACAGGTATATATACAAATACAAGTTTTCTTAGGTTTTACCTTTTTTTAAAAAGAACTAAAATTGCCCATAAAAGCTTTAATTAACAGTTAAATATTTGTTAGCAGCAATGGTCATAATTTGGTTGACCTGTATTTAAGTAGTACTTAAACATTTATGTTGTAAACATATTATTATTATTTGGGTTTTTTTGAATTTTTTGCAAAGAATTTTCTTTTGAATACATGAAAAATTTCGTTTTACTTTATTATTATTTTTCAATATCCATCATTATAGTTTTTTTTTTTTTTTTTTTTTTTTTATAAAAAAATTAACTTTGTTTGGAAACAATTTTTTTTTTACTTATATAAGTTTGACATTTGTAAAGGGGTTAATATGAGGGTTTGTTTACTTTGTTTATGATTAAGGAAGTACAGTTAATATTATAGGAAACTAAGTGGGCAGCTTCAATTGTTAAAAAAAACATGAAACTTAAATAGAATAGGAGTTAAGCATTTACAGTTTTAGTTGCAGAGATGGATACCTTATAATTTGATACAAAAGTTTATCATTAATTAATCCTCTTAAACCTTCTACTTTCCAAAATATAAAATTGTAATTAGGAATTTATGACAATATAAAATTTTTAATCTATTCTTACACCTTTTAAGGTAATTGACATTGCCAAACAATTGGAAACCTCATCATTACCGGCAATTTTTATTGATGACTTCATTATGCAAATTCTACAAAATCCTATAAAATTTTCGGCTTACAATTTTTATGATTTAAATTTGGCTACATTATTTAAAGTAAGTTTAATGAAACTCCTCCCCCAGAAAATGGAAAAAAAAAAACTAATTTTCTTTTTATATATTTTTAGATTTTCATTTTGGTCTTCGATTCTATGGTGATTTTTTTACAACTTTTCTCTTTAACACAAGTTGGTGAAGGAAAATAGAAAATGAACGCCAGCAAAAAATATTGAATTTTTATTTATTTCTTACAAAAAAAAAAAATTTTAGCCTTCATTTCTGTGGTAACGCTGAACAACAAACAACTTTGAAATATGCTTTTTTTTATTTTATTTTTGCCGATGATTTTGTTCATTTACACGCAAAATGTTTGCAGAAATATAATATATAAATTTTATTTAGACACGCAATAATCATCAATCGATTTATAAGTCAAGGCAAAATGTTAAAAAGCAATAATTAGTAAGAAGTTTATTTTAGCTCAATGTTAAAGAAATATACAGAAAAAAAATATATAATATATTTATTACAAATAAAAAATAAAACATAACACACTCGTGTTAACGTTTTTTATTATCGCATATAGAAATCAAATATTTTATGTCTAGAAAAAAGAAAAAAAACTCTTATTATTTAACTTATACATATGTATATTTTTATTATTTTATTTTTAGTTAATTTGACAATCAAACATTGTCGTCGTCAATGTTTAACATATTTGATAGACATCGTGGCGTATACTTGTTATGATTTATATCAGACACAAAAAGAAAAAAAAAAAAAAAAAAAACAATAAATAAAATTATTACTCATACGTGAGAACGGGTGTTAGACCACCATAAAATTGTTTTAGAAGCAATTTAATAAAGACATTTTGTTTATAAAATTTAAATTGTCTATTAAAATTTTATGGGTGAAATGGTTTCTTTGGAAATCTGTTAAGATTTATATAATGGCTTTGATATTTATTGTGTAAATGAGTAAAAAAGTTAATAAAAATGTTTTATTTTTATTTTATCAAAATTTATGTTAACAACTTGAAATTAAAAAACTTTGAAAATTACATTTTTATATATCATATAATTGAGATTAAAAAATTTACATCCACAAAAGTTTAGTTATTTAATAAAGTAATACATTTTAGTTATTATTAATTATTATTTTTTTGAGTGTCATATTTGGCACATTTAGAAAGAAAAAAAAAAATCTAGTTTTGGAGATATTGGTCTGAAATTGTATATTCTGTTAGTCAACAATGTCGTAAACATTTCCACTAAAAATGAGCGGCCGAATCATTGCCACTCCCATATTGAAAACAATTTGTTTGAATATCGAAATTTATACATTCTATTAAAATTAAGAATATTTTAAATGTAGGCGTAGTAAGATCTAATCACACCAATCAAACCAATATTTGCATAAAAATTTTTAGGCCGATACTTAAAAATTTTTATATAATTCTTAACAAATTGCTAATATTAGGTACCGCATATTTTTTTTTTTTTTGCAAATATTTCAGAAAATCAAAAAATTCGCAGCTAATAATATCAAATATAATTTTAAGGAATGCGATCAAAAAAATCTTAACACACGTTTTGCCTCATAACTTTTTTCGGAAGCAATATTTAATTTTTCTTTTATCTAGTTATAATTAAAAAATATGTCAGTTATTATTTTTGATAACAACCATGTTGATTTGTTGTGAGTTTGATCAAAGTGAGTGACGAAAAAGATATAAAAATTATTAAAATTAAAAAAAAAAAAACCCAAATTGGTCCTACAAATAACACGGGTCGACAAAAAAATATACCACCATAGACGAATAGTTGGAATTGATGTATTTTGATGTGCTCAACACGAATTTGCTTTCAGTTCTTTTCCATCAGGTCTGGATTTTTTTTTATGGGTATGTCTAATAGTTCGCCCATAGTAAGGCCATTACTCTAGTATATTTCCTTATAACTCAAGAACGGTGTGTACGATTGACATAAGTGATGTACCAAAAGATGCGGACTAAAAATATCTTAATTTTTTTTATGTATTTTTCATTTTTTTTATGTGCTCAATAGTTTCGAAGTTATTTTGAAATAAATGTCCAAAAAAAAAAAAAAAAAAAAAAAAAAACATGTAAAATTTAAAATTTTTTTTGTTACTAAAATTTCTTTTAATAAATGAAAACATCAAAAATATTTCAGTTTATCATCTTTATCTTAAAGCTGGTAATGTTGCGAATAAAATAAGGAATGTATCTTTAAAATTGATTCATAAATCTTGATTTTATTCACAGTTAAGTAAAAATACCCATGTTACATACGATTGTGTAGAAATATAGTGGTGGGCAAAAAATAATTTTTTTTATTTTTTCTTGAAACAAAAATAGGTGAACTAAGTGGATTTTGACAAGTTAAACAAGGATCTGTATTCGCTTTTTTTCTATCACGTACTGATTTCTTTTTATGGGCATGACTAATATCATCACCTTATTTAGCGGTCACACTATAAAATTCGAAAATGGTTTGTCAAATTTAGGCTATAATTCAAGAACCGTTTACACGATTTTGATAAATGATACACCAAAAGACGCAAGCTGTGTCAACAATATTTTTTATTCGCTCAAGAATTTCAGAGTTATGGATCAAAATTTTCACGATTTTTTTTTCCACTAATTACCTAAACTGCGGATATATTAACTAAACAAAAAGTTATGTAAATTCAGCTTAAAGACAATTTAAGTCGCTATATATTAGAGTTTTATTTATCGTAATAGAACAAACCGTTCTCGAGTTATACAAGTGTGAATGCCTAAAGGTGGGGTCATAGTAGTCATGCCCATACAAAAAATAAATCGATACGTGATAGAAAAAAAGTAAAAGCTGATTCTTATTTAACACATTAAATTCCATCTAATCCACCTATTTTTTTTTTTAAGACGAAAAAATTTTTTTTTGCCCACTAGTGTATCTCTACTTAACTGTAGGTATGCATGGGTATCCTAACTTAACTGTGAATGCAATCATAATTTGTGCATCAATTTTTATGATACGTGGCTTTATTTACTCGTAGTTTTGCAAGCTTTGAGATAAATATGATAAACTGTAACATTTTTGATATTTTCACTTTTAAAAAGTAGTTTTAGTAAAAAAAATCTTGAATTTAGCATGAAAATTTTTTAGTAGAACGACTTAAAGCCAGTTTTATTCCACATATTTTGGTGTATTATTTATATAAATCGTGCATACAGTTCTCGAGTTATAGTGGAATATACTGGAGTAATTGGCTTATTTAGGGCGCAATATTAGACACGCTCATAAAAAAAATCTCGACCTGATGGGAGAAAACTGAAAGCAGATTCGGTTTAGCATGCGGAATTCCATCTAGTCCACATATTTTTTTTGAAAGATCATTTTATGATTTTTATTTTTTGTATGAGAAAATAAAAATTACTACTTGAGTATTATTAAAAAAAAAATAATAAAAATATATTAACCCAGGAAAAATTGTATTAGTTCTACAACAAGTTCCAGAACACATGAAAATAGCCTGTACTTGTTCTACTTTAGCGTTTCGACCAATGATTTTTGTTTGAAATTGTCACCTCCAGAACTAGTTCTGTGGAAGTGTTAGCTAGCCAGTACCCATTCTAAGGAACGGTTCTAGAACTAGTTCTTTAATCAGTGATTTTTGTTCGAAATTGTCACATTCGTAACTAGTTCCATAGAAGCGTTAGGAAGCGGTTTCAGAATCTGTTTTTTTATTTTTTTATTCTAATGGGCTATTTCCTAAAGGCCACTTTTGAAATCAATTTAATTTTGTAAATACTCTTTTATTAATTTTTGAAATTTTTTATACAAGTTTTTTAAACAGTTCTAGGAAGTCATTCGAGAACCAGTAATTTGTTCTCAGAAGTGATGTTGAAGTCATATAGAATTAGTTCTTAAGCACTAGTTCTCTAGAACATTCCTTAAAACGAATTTAGATTCAGAATAAGGTTCTACTCCATTAGTGTAAGAATTGGTTGTGATACCACTAGTTCTGAGGATATTATTAAAGAATCTGAAGTGTTTCTGATTACACCAGTTCTGAAATAATGATTTTAGAACATATTCTAAGACTTTTCCTGGGAATAATTATTATTTGAAATTTATAAAATAAACCTCAAAAATAATTTTTATTACTGAGAAATAAAATAAAAATCAAAAATAAAATTTTATTACACAATAGCTTCCATGGAGTAATAACAAATGCTATGGTGTACTCAGAATTTCTCTAACTAATTTCCTTCATATTGATTTTTTTTGATACAAAATTACATGAATAATAATTATTATTATTGCTTATAAACTATTGCTAAACCCATATTTTTAATACTTAAAAGCGCTAGTATTTTATTATTCAATATTTAGTACGTTTATTATATTAAGAATACGAATAATTAAAAGTACTTATTAAAATATCTAGCTTGAAAACAACGACAAAACTTTTTTATTAAAATTTTTACTGTTATGATATACATACATATGAAATTATTTATGTTGAAAGAACAATAAAGCGAACACATGTTTATTATGTATTATGGGGCAGTGATAACTCTACACAGTGGGAAAGAAACAAAATATTTTGGAAATTATTCTGTAATTGACTGGTTTAAATTTACTGAAAATTTTACATAGACGTAGACAGAGTTTTATTTGACGAGACACATAATTCTAAACGCTTATAAATTTTTTGTATTTTGATGAAATTTAAATACAGTGAGGCCTCGATTATCCGTGATTCGATTAACCGGCAACGTCGATTATCCGGGAAAGAACATTTGTAATTGTTTTCTTTTTTTCATCCATTTAATTTTTTTGCATCGACTAACCGTGATTAAACGGAAAAATGGATTATCCGGAATGCTTCCGGTCCCAACCACTACGGATAATCGAGGTCTCACTGTATTTTTTAATTACTTAAAATCGTTAATCTTGAATTTTTTAAACTGTTTTGAAAAGTCAAGTATTTTTCTTGTAAATATAATAAAATTTTTTTTAGACTATAAAACTTATTCGATTTTATCTCTAATGATTTTGAGTTTATAGTCAATTTTAAAATGGTTTAATAAAACAACAAGTGTTTAGTTTTAAAGAAAAAATTAAAATTGGCGTCAAAGAAAATACACTGCCGGTCAACAGAATAGGTTCAAGATTTTCGTTATATTAAAACTTTTGTTATTTTTAAAATAATGAAATTAATATATTTTTTTTCATAAGTACTCAATTCTAAGATATTTATAAGCAAAATAAATTTAAGTAATAACTAAGTACGATTTTTACTGATTTTTTTCCAACAAGAGAATTTTTAGGTAAATTTTTTGGGTCATCTGAATAGGCTCAACATTATTTATTCAATAAAACAGCAAGATGTGTTTATTAATATGGTACTTTTTTGTTTTATTATATTATTAGGAAATTATTAATAATGAAAGTAGCCTTTCTTATTTAATTTAACCTAAAAAATTTTATTTGGAAGGTACTTATAAAAATGTTCAACTTGTAACAAGGTTAGTTCCAAATTTTTCCAATCTCTTCAGATAATGATATTTTGTTCTCGTATTGTCTGTCCGACTCATAAACATTACTTGGCAGCAATTGCCATACATTTCCTTATTATATTAAGGTCGATAAATTATGCTGGCCACTCCGATGTGATAAAATTTTGATTTCGAATTCATTGTTTTACCGCTCCTGCGGTGTGAAAAGTGGCATTGTCGAGGTGGAATGTCCATGGAATGAATTAAAATAGTGTGTAAAATCTAAAAATTATTTTTCCACTAATCTTTTGAAAGTTTTTTTTCGTAATTCTATGCGAAGATAATCTAAATTCACATGTCTCATAATAAGAAGTTGCAACTTACGCCATCACACTTCCTTCGAAGCTTTATGGGATACATAATTAGCATTCTTCTTTTCTCTAATAACCTAAGTAATAATATCTACAGCCATTGAAGCCGTCCAGGTTAATTTTTTTCATCCTATAGAATTATATGATTCATTACTTTTTTAGAACATGAGTTCACGGGTAAACGAGAATAGTTTTACTTCACGAATGGCGTTCAGAGGTGGGTTCTTTATAATTTTTAGTCTTTTTAGGTGCACTTAATTTCAAATAACACCTACTTTAATACCTGATTTTAATTTTTGACGCAGAATCAGTAGAATTGAAGGCGTCTCAAATGATGGATCTTCTGTCAGCTTCCGTTGTTGCTTTTCATATTTTTTCCATAGCGAGACTGATTTTCTAAAAAGTTGTCGACACTATTTTGACTTCACTCAATTTTTCTTCGTCATATTTCATAGATTAAGTCTAAATTGTCCACATGCTATAATTTTGTTTTTTTCTTTATCGGAAAATTTATTTACTCGATCAATTTTTAAATCTTCTTATAGAAAACTGTTGAAAATGGTTTTACAATTTAGGGCGAGTTCAACAAATACTTGACGCAAATTGATTTAATTTTTAATGAACCTATTCAGATGACCCAAAAAAATACCTTAAAAAATAATTTTTTTGGAAGAAAATCCGTTTAAAATCGTACTTAGTTCTTTATTAATTATTTCCTGCTATTAAACATCTTTGAATTCAAGGCTTTATAAATCAAGATGAAAAAAATTAAGATAGTTAATTATATTAAAAATAATCCCCTTTTTAATGTCACAATAGTCTTGAACATATTCTGTTGTCCGACAGTGTATTAATATAGTTAAATTTGTCTTCAGTGCGTTTTTTTTTTTTTTTTTTTCGAAATATCTCAAAAATTTATAGAATGTTTTCGAAATTTTTTAAAATTGTTATGTGATGTCTTTAAGCAAATCTAAAACCTTCATTTTATTGTTTGTCGACTGAAATAAAAATGTTAAATTTGTAAATGAGTATTTCCCGCCTGTCTGTGGAAAATACACTCACGTTCAAATTCCTCATCTAAATTAAATAAAATACACAAATTTTGTTTGTTGTTTTCCTTAGCAGTTGGCTATATAAAATCAACGAAATTGATTTAACAGAAAAAAGTTATACAACTTAATTTTTTAAAAATATATATATATATAATTTGCAAAAGAGGACATACTTTGTAATTTAGTAATCTTTATACATATAATGATATTTGTTTTAGAAAACGTTTTTCATAAACAACAGAATTTAAATGAAAAAAGTTTTTAAATTTACTGTATTAATTTACGATTTTCCTTTCCTAGAAATAATCTAGATAATTAATTTGGTGCAATCTTGTATTTAGCACAATCATCTTTTCCAAAGATAGACCAACTAATCTTATCATGAAAAAAAGTTTTCTTTTTTATTATTTTTTGTTGATATGACCAGCTATCATTTTCTCTTTAATACACATATATACATGAAATTGTAAAAGTGTATATGAGGATAAACAGTGTGTCAAATATGTATGTAAACATATGTATTAAAACATCTGAAACATGTGTAAAAAATTGGAAAAATAAAACAGAATTAAAGAATATCTTTTTGTTCTTTTTTTATTACCATTTTCTTTTTTTTTTTTTCAAATTTTTGTTTCAACTATTTTTTGTTACTCAACCAATGAAGCTTGCAGTAAATTTAGTTCAGTTTTTTTTTCATTTTTTTATTTTCTTTATTTTTTGTTTCTTTGTGTGGAATTAAGAAAACAATGTGTCTGTATTTTACAAGGCAATAATACTCTCGGGGATTTAGTCCTTCCTTCTACAATAAGGATATTTATGGCATTTGTATTTTGGGTGACACAATATGTTCATCGAAATATTCATTTGTATGTATATGGAGTATGTTGGTATGTGTATATTTTTTTATTTCAAATGTGTTAATATGACTTTTTTATGTTCACTTAACTGTCAATTCACTTGAGAATTTTTTGATGGCATAAAACAGAAAAAAAGACCAAAAAACAAAACTTTTGAATAAAAATTGGTTTAAAAATTTATAAATAAACTTTTAGAAAAAAAGTCATCATTTTACAACAGGTTGTGGCTTGAATACTAAATGTTGTTTTCGTTGCATTTAAGGGAAAGTTGTCGTCGAGTTGTGTAGTAAAAGTAAGTGAATAATGTCACCAAAGGGCGAGAAAAAGTTTTTTTTAGTGTTTTAGTTATTTAAAATATTGAGTGAAATTTTTGTAAGAGCAACAGTATGTTGTTCAATTTTATATGGCAAAAAAAGTAATAGTTATTAAGGGATGGTGCATAGTAGGACTGATCGTGAAAAATTGTGAACAAATATTTGTTTAAAAAGTGAAAGTTTAAGATATGGACAGAGTTTGTAAGTACTTGTAGGAAGGGACGTTTTTATACCTTTCTCAAAAGTTTCTTTGCAAGGTATTCGGACCCCTAACAAAGTATACCAATAAAAAAATGTTTCTTCCTACTTCAAAAATAAAAAAAAACGAGAGAAAAAGATATAGTCGGTCAAGACCGACCATATGATACCCTACACCATTGTGTACATTATAATTCGGGGATCGGTCTTTTATTAGACTAGGAGCCAAATGTAGACCGATACTCATAAGTGTAAAATAAAACATACGAATACAGAATATTACGTCGATGCTGACATTTATATGGATTTATTCACTTTTGGGTGATTCCCGAAAGAGGGCCTTATGTGGGAGCTAAGGTAAATTATGGACCGAACTTAGTAAAATTTGGCACTATCATTTATGTTCATATAAAACTTATTTGTGTCGAATATTAACTTGATACTAACATTTTAATGAGATTTATGCCCGTTAAAGTGATTTTCTGAAAAGGGGGTTATATGGGAGATATGGTTAATTATGGACCGATCTTTTTAAAAATTTAGACTTATATTAAACTTATATGAGCCAAATTTCATTAGAATATTGCTATATTTAAGGGATTTATGATCGTTAAACCCTTTTCCGGGAGGACATTTCTATGGGGGCTAGGTGAAATAATGGACCGATCATAACCAATTTCAATAGGCCTGTGTGTGTAACCTGTGTGCCAAATTTCATTAATTTTGGTTCAAAATTGCAACCTGTAGTTTGATTACAAGGTTTACATGGACGGACAGACGGTCAGACGGACGGACATCGTTAAATCGACTCAGAAAGTGATTCTAAGCCGATAGGTATAAATTAAGGTGGGTTTTAGACCAATATTTTCGCGTGTTACAAATATAAGTATACACGCATAATACCCTCCCCACCTATGGTGGTGTAGGGTATAAATTTGTGGACTAGATGGATTGATGCACAAATCTTGATTTTATTCACAGTTAAGTAAAAATTCCCATGTATACAATTGACTAGAAATACAGTGGTGGGCAAAAAAAAATGTATTATTATTTTTTTTTTTTTAACAAAAATAGGTGGACTAGTTGGATTTTGACGAGTTAAACTCGAATTTGCTTTCACTTTTTTCTATACGTATTGAGTTTTTTTATAGGCATGACTAATATCATCACCTTATTCAGCGGTCATACTATAAAACTCGAGAATGGTTTGTCCAATTTAGACTTTATTTATTTCGCAGCATTTAGCACATCATAATGCACCAAGTCCAACTGTTCGTCTTTGGGGGAGGATTTTTTTTGTCGATCAGTGTATTTAGAATCTATTGGATTTTACGCCCACTTTTTTAAAACTCTTAAACGGCAGAACTGATTTTCACAAAATTGTACACACAGATAGTACCAGTGCCGGTGTTAGATCTCGGTTGGATGTCACGAACACATTTTACGTTCACTTTTATAAAACTCTCAAACGGCTGAACCAATTTTCTTAAAATTTTCACAGCACCATCCTGTGTGTCTCTAAAATTAAATATGATATGATTTATTTTTCGATCGGAGCAATAAAGTGGTATATCTGAAGAACTGATATAGTGAAAGTCCTCAAACCTCCTTTGAACACAAGCTTATCATACCGCATTGATAAAATGGAAATTGTACGGATAGGTCCAGGGGGAGATATAGCCCCTATACAAAGATATTAAATGTTATTTTTCTCATATCTAAAGGAGTATTACATTGAAATCCTTAGAAAGTTCTAAGGGGTAGCGAAGCGCACTGGGAGAAGCTACTCAGCAGTATATGGTGACTGTTCGAAACCAGTTACTTGATTGACTACATTAGGGCACTACTAGTCACTTTACTAATTACGTGACTAGTCTCTTTAACATGGGGATGACCTAGGAGGAAGTCTATTGGCACCCCAGGACCAAAAAGTAGCGATATAGTGATTAATACGAACAAGTCAATTTATGAAAATCAGTATGCTGGTGAAATTGAGTCAGTCACCTGAATAACTTTTTATTTGGTTACTTTACTAGCTACGTGACTAGTCATTTTAAAATGAGGATATCTAAGGAAAAAGTCTATTGGCACCCTAGGACCAAAAAGTGGCTAAAAAGTGTGTAGTTCAAAAAATTAAATTTATGGAAATCTTTTTAGTTACAGCATTGAGTCTTTATTCATTGTTTAAAATTCAATTATTCCGGTAACATTGGTTTATGATAGTTATATTAGGTTATTCATTTCTACTGTACACTATAGTAGTCGCTTAACATAAAAAAAATTAATTATTTTTTTCTTACAAAGTAAGCACTAAGGAGTCAATAAATTGATATTTGACACTACACACGTCTAAAAAAGATGCATCGGAGAAAAATGTCCTACCATGTATTTATTGCCGTTAGTCAAGTAACGCAGCCTGTACTGACTATGGATGAACCATTTACATTGTTGTCTTTTTCGTGACTTTTAAAAAAACAATCGTCACTTTTACGCTTACCAAAGAGTCAATAAAGTATAAATCGCTACCTCCACGCTTACCAAAGGGCCAATAAAGTATCAATCGCCACCTCCACGCTTTCTAAATAGTCAATAAAGTGTGCGGTAGCCACCTAAACGCTTACCAAACAGTCATTTTGCTTAACTATTACTCACAAAATGTGCGAAGTTGGGGTAAAGAAAAAAACGTACACATTTGAATGATTTAGGTGGCTAGGCACAAATGAACTTTACTGTGATTTTTAACAGCAAACAAATGTTCAGAAGAATTCCAAATATTTTGATGTTAGAAATTGCAAGCAGAGAAAAAACATGGTTACAGCATGATCACTACAACTATTTAATGTTTGTATAGTTATTTTTCATTGATTTTTATAATACCGAAATTTCACCAAAAATTAAATATTTCACTAAAAATCTAAATTTTACCAAAAACTCAAAATTTTACCAAAAACTCAAAATTTTACCAAAAAATTAAAATTTCTAAAAAAAAAAAATCAAAATTTCACCAAAAATTTCCCCAATAATTTAAAGTTTCATCAAAAATCCGAAATTTCACCAAATATTCAAAATCCGATTTCTCTCGATTGAATTAAAAATAACACAATTACAGAATTGGTGTTAGAGTTTTTGTTCTATTGTAATCATTAAAAAAGGTACCATTTTATTAGGGTGAAAGTAATGAAGGTTGATAGCTCTCCTAGTTTTGACTTTTTAAAATAAAAATGCTGCTCTGAAGCACTGAAGTGAAAGATATTCTGATCAATAAATGTTTCAAAGTTTTGAACAGAAGAAGTTCTTAACATTTTAGTACAATTACGACACAGAAAATACAATTTTATATTAAATTTAGTACAATACTAAAATCACATTTATCATCCTAAATCTAGACTTAAGATGATTTGTGAAAATTCAACAGTTACTAAAAATTTCAAAATAAAATTCCATTAAATTTTCTAATTTTTCTTCCTCCATAAGCCCCCAGAGCTTTAAATACAATTCCAATCCTAATAACAAATTTCAATTCTCTGCTAAAGATTTTCCATAAAATAATATTACTTTGATTTAACAAATACTCGACAATAAAATCATTTTTCCTTAATATTTAACTAAAATGTATAAATTTATATTTACATTTATTCCCACATATATAAAAAAAATCCTCAGAGGATGAATGTGACTATCTGTCCTTCTGTCAGTGTGTCTTTGTTTAATATTTTCTAACTAATTTGTCAACCTTAATTAAAAATATAATAAAAACAGAAAGGGAGATAATGAAATAAATAAAATATGTAGATATTCTTACTTATCGTATTTATATTCTTAAGAGTGTTTATTTAGCAAAGTGGCTTAAAATTTTCTTTGCATATTAATTCTATATGTATATGTATAAGAATACAACAAAAAATGATTTCTTTTTGTGAAAACTTAAGCTGGTCTCCTAACAGCAGCAACAAGATACTACAATCAGCATTAGTTCCTTAATTGGAATATATGAATAAAAGGTTGTGTATATTAAAGTAGACAAGTGGGACAATATTCTATTCGTACATTGAGATATGTTGGAGAAAAAAAAAATATATATTCTAACTATAAAATACTTAACACCAAGTGGATTTGTATATAAGTAGAAACAAATGTTATAGACGAGCATATAGCTAAGGCTATGAGTATAAGTTTAAGGCTTATTTTATTTAACAGTAACAGAATCTAAAAATCAAACAATTGCCTTATAGGCTGTACTTGTTATTATTTCTCAGGGTGTATACATATGTACTCAAACATGTATGATACACATACATCTGTACTATATATATAATACAGTAGTGATCAAAGCATTTGAAACTGAGATGATATTTAATTGTTACAATTTATTGTATTATTGATTAAATGACAGCCTCAATTTAGAGAAATATTTTTAGATCGATAATGCTTTCATACTCTGAATGGGATAACACATTCACTGATATTTCAGCATGATATGATCTCAAACATGGCGAAGATTGTAAATGCATGACCAACAGAAAAACAAATAAATGTATTGTCGCACAGTGAGTCGACCACATAGAAAAATAAAATAGAAGGAGATGTCCTAGTCATGAAATATAATACATATATGTTAATTTGTCTGCTAATTTCATACATAAAATTATTAAAATTTAATCCGATATGGGGAAAACAAATTTCCAAAATTTTCACACAAGCTAAGTAATTATATATTTTTTTTAATTTGTGTTTAGTTAATGATTATTAAAGCTTTTTAAAATAATTATTACATCAGTTACATATATCAGTGTTGCCAATAAAAACCATACTATATTATAAATTCTAATTGTGTTAACCCTTCCAGTACATGTTTTTAATGTGTGGCTCAAAATGTACAACTTTTTCAGTTTTTATAGTTCTTGGTTCTGTGCATTTCGGTTTTTTAATCCATTTCCGACCACTACGCGATTACGTTGAGATAATTTGGCACAAAGTTTGTTTTTGTGATTGTGATAACAAATTAAGAAGATTTGAACGATTACATATTTTTCATTCCGTAATACAGGGCCTGGAAAATTTAAAAAATCGTACCTTTTTTGGATCCGAAAAATTTTTCTGAACAACATTTTAAAAATTTTTAAACTAAAATTTAAAGCTATTTACCTTTAGAATACACTCATAGCATAAAAACAGTTTTTCGAAAAGCAAATTTAAAAATGTCGTCGAAATGATCATTAATGCGTTTTCGCAACACTAAAATTTTAGGCGATCTGTGTATCTTTAACACTTAATTTAGGACAGCCAATTCATAAAAAAATCGATTTTTTTCACTTATCTTTAAGACAACAGTTTAATCTAATAATAACTGTAACAGAAATTAGAAATAACTGCATAATTAGTTAATTAGGCGATGTTAAAGTTACTGATGCGAAAACGCGGTCTTTAATGGGTTAAGGTAAAATCGAAAAAAAAAAATAATAATAAAATAAAAATTGTTTTACAACCATTTTTGGTTTTCAAGTTTATATACTCAAACTATTTACGTAAAATTTCGTTGTCGTACATGCTTTTGTTGAAGAGATATCAGCAGTAAACTATGCAACGGACACCCTGTGTTTCTAGTTTTTAGCCCATAACTTGTTTATTAACCGATTTCGCCCATTTTCAATACCAAACAAACCTTATATATTGTGCCAAATTTCGTTCCTCTACGCTGTCCCGTTCGAGTCCTATCCTGCTTTCAACAGACAGACGGACGGACATAGCTAGATCGACTCAGAATCTAACCTGAACCCAGAAAATATATACTTTGTGGGGTCTTAAATGATTTTACACACGGAATGACAAAATCAATATATCTATCTTTTGATGGTGGGTATAAAAATAAGAAAACTCAATCATTAATTTTTTTTTTTGAAAGTTATTAAGATGGCTTGAAATAATAGTAATGAGTAAAATTTTATCTAAAAATCTGCTTAGGTTTTGATAAATGCCCAAAAATTGTCATGATGCCATATGGCATCAAAATAAAAATGAAAGTGTTAAGATAAAATTTTATAAGTATTAATTTTTGAATAATACGTTTTATAGCACAGTGCGCTTCGATACCTTATTGTATTGAAATAAAAGCATCGAATAAAATTTAAAAACAGACAAACTAATACAGATTTACTTTTATATAGATTTAACATGATCTTACAGTACTCCTACATAGACCAGATAAAAACTTGGTAGCCTTTTTATTTAGAAAAAACGAAATGAAGTTCTAAAAGTGAAGAAACCCGTAAAATGCAACTATGATTCCTATCTCCCGTAGGAACAGGCAGAACACCAATATTACAACATTGGTGTTCTGCCTATAAATTTGAAAATTAATTATTTTTACAAAAAATTCAAAGAGAAATATTATAATAACGAAAAGTACCCTCTCATGAGTTTTCATTCACTTAGGACCATATATCTTTAATTTCAAAAAAGTACCATTAGAAAAAAAAACCTACCCCTCTTGAATTCTTACCCACATGGGACCATATATCTTTAATTTTCTTATTTTATGTTCAATATTAAAGAAAATTCTAAAGTACCATTAGAAGAATGAAATATTACCACAAAGTCCCCTTTATGGATTCTCATTTATTTAGGATCAAGTATATTTAATTTCGTGTTTTTAGGTAAAATATTACAGGAAATTAAAAAAGTACTATTAAAAGAACAAAAAAGTACCATAAATTCTCATTTAGTTACAACCATGTATATTTAATTTAATGTTTCTAGGTTCTTAATTATAGACAATTCAAAAAGTACCACTAGATGAACGAAAATGTACAACAAACTTCCCCCTCTTGTTTTTTTAATTTCTGGTTTCTACGTTCAATATTGTAGGAAATAAGTACCATTAGAAGATCAACTAAGTACCACAAAGTTCCCTCTTGTGAATTTTCACTCACTTTTGAATACATGTACTTAAGTTCATGTTTTTAGTTTTAATATAAAATAATCCATTATTTAATTTAAACAAAATTTAATTTTCCCGATTTTATCAACTTGTTGCTACTTTTTATACTTCCTGAATGCAACAAAGATTGTATTCCATTGTATCCAACTTGCATTCGCCAAAATACCAATTTTATGCACATTTTATTTCTATGCTTACTGGGTTAAAAGATAGGTAGGGTTCCAAAAAAGTACCAAATTAAAGTTTTTACCCATTTTCTCCCTAAAAAAAGAAACAGACACCTATCCGATTATTTTTCAAAAGAATAACGATAACTATTTATCTTTTTTATATCTCTATTAGTTTAGGCGATATAAGGTTACCAATTTTACCCTTTTTTACACCCTAAACATTCGAATTTCAAAAATCCCATGGATCTATTCAGTAAGAGACCAATCTACAGTACATATTTCATCTTTCTAGTTTGAACCGTTTGGGCTGAGCGATGATGAATCACCGACTTACTTGGAGTCAGTCAATCTGTGTAGTAACTCTTTCACTTTGTTCTCAATTTTTTATTTTTTATTTTTAATAAAATTTTGAGCCTCAAAACAGCTCCGCTCCTGAAGGGTATTTGGGGCCTCCTTGAACATTTAAAAATTAACATTCCAGCCAGCCTATTAGAAGTTACAGATTTATTTTCTACATTATTTGCCCCTCTATGCAGTAAAATGTTATTTCCAACGACTATACTGGAGTTGCAAATGTTTTTACCACAAGAATTTTCACTCATTGCATTAAAGTCATCTTTTCAATACTTTTAAGCTAATAGTTAAAAATTATTTTAGTTAGATAATAAAATAAACTTTTTTAATTTATTAAAACAAAGTAATTACTTGAAATTAAGTTTCTTTAAAAAATTGTTGTTGCTAAAAATTGGTTTTCAGTTCCAAATGTTTTCATCACAACTGTTTATTCGTAGGCCTATATTTCTATAAACTTTTAACTTGCATAGCGTCTCCACTATGTTTATATGTATGCCTATGCTTATATTCATATATTTTAGTATGTTTGTTTTTCTATTTAAAAAATTTTACTTTTACTTTGTATACATATACATATGTATGTAAATATATATATACATATGAATGTATTTTACATTCAATGTCAATTGCTTGTATGTTTGTTGTTTCGGTTATAGATGACCCAAGGGAATATTCTTAAGTTGTTTATATTTTTTCACATTTTTTTTCTCAGAACTTTTTATTTTATTAAAAAAAAAAAAATAAGATACGAAACGTGTTTTTGTGAAATTGTGCAGAAAATATTTATTTAAAAAGGAAAACAAAGTGAATTCAGATTTGTAGCAGTTTTTTTTTTTTTTTAATACAAACTTAAAATACAAGTATGGTACTATAAAAATACATACTCATGAACTACTACTCTTATGTTTAATACTACAAATGCTACAAAAACCTCAAGAAAATACCTTTTCCTTTGGTTTTTTGAAGAATATTAAATAGGTTTTATTTAGCAATAAATGAGACAAATTACATGAAATTTGTCATATTATTTGTGCCATTAATTTTTTCCTTTTTGGGAATAATCTTTTTTCTTTTCTTAATAATTTAAATATTAGATACATATTTAAGAAACAAGTCATGCATATAAGTCAAATTGTTCATGAGATTTAAAAGTAATCTGCATTAAATGTTTATATAAAAAATAAATTTCTGTTAAACACCATAACCATCAAATCTAAAGAAATCTAAGAGAATTAAAACAAAATAGTTGGGAAAGACGACATACAAAATTTCATTGTGGTCATTAGACATAAAACATTAAGTATGACTGATTGAATTCCAAGAAAACCATTAACAAATATGATTTATATATTTTCAGACTAAAAAATTAATTAGTAGCAAGTGACAAAAAAGGGACCACTGTCAAAAACAGACCTAATTGTAATTGTTAGTTGAAATGAGCAAATAAATGTTTTTTGTTAACTGTGTTAAAAGCCAAGTTATTATGGTACAATTAAAATTAAGTGCTTTTTGTCAACGTCAGCTAAGTCATTTCTAGAGAGCCAAAAGTTATATTAATTTTACTCACCATTAGCTCTAAGTACTTTTAACAATTTTTGTAAAGCATCTTTGACTTCTTTAAGTATCGCTTACCTAAAAATATAAAAAGTGAATATGGTTAAATTATTTCAAATTGAGAAACTTTAAATTTAGTATTATTAATATAATAAGTGAAGTTTACTTTAAAATAACGTAGGGTATTTAAAATTCTTATATACTTGTTAAACAACATATTACCTACATTTTTTATTACGCAACATGTTGACTCAACCCAGCAAACATTTAGTATATTTGAATTATTTTTAAATACACACTATAGTGGTCAGAACATTTCGAATCGAATATCAATTTTTAACAATCATAAAATTTTTGGTTACAAAGAATATTTTAGGCATGAGCAAAATTTTTATTAACACCCGTATTCTGGACTTCTTTGGCTAATGACAAAATTATAGCAAATAACAATTTAAAAAACAATTTTCATGAAAAAATGTAAAAAAAAAAAATATTTTTTTTTTTTTTTTTAAATAATTCTGTCCTAGTCACAAAGTTCAGAATACGGTTATGAATTATGTAAATTAAAATTTGACGACTTTTATTGGGTCTATGAATGTATTTTATTCATATTATTGTGCATCGGATGTACAATTTTTTATACCCACCATCAAAAAGATGGGGGTATATTGATTTTGTCATTCCGTGTGTAACATGTCGAAGGAATCATTTAAGGCCCCACAAAGTATATATTTTCTGGGTCCTGGTTAGATTCTGAGTCGATCTAGCTATGCTGATATCTATTAAACAAAAGCATGCACGACAACGAAATTTTGTATACGTAGTTTGGGGGTCGATATGAACTCGGAACCCAAAAATGGGCGCGGTCCGCCCACCTCCCATATAAGGTGAAATTGTGTTCAAATAGTTCAAGGACCAATGTAAACTCCCATATAACGTAAAATTTGAAAAAGTTGATGGTGGGTATACAGATTCGGCCGAGCCGAATATAACATTCGCGTTTGTTAATCTTTCAAGAAACTAAATTAATGGGCGATTTTTTTTTTAATTTTATTTTTATTAATTATGTTCAAGTTCTAAACATAATATAATAAATTATTTCCTGTTGGTTTTTAAGAAAATATCTGATCTTTTCCAGAATTCTTCCAATTAAAGGTTTTATCGTGTTTCGGTCACTTTTTTATTCGAATAAGTCCAGTTATTTTTAAACTCCGTTTCATTTTAAGCTGAGTTTTAAATGACCTTTAAATTACTTTTTACTAGAGCCCAATATCTTGCACGGAGTTCTGGACAATTTGATGGATTAGCCTCTTTCGGTACAAACACTAAAAATTTCTTTGCTACCACTCCATTCTTTTGTTGCTGTAATGAGAAGAAGTGAGAACAGACCAGCAAAAAGCGAATACATTGTATTTTCTTATGAAAGGCAGAAGTCTTTTCCAAAGCCACTCATTCACGTATATTTCTATATTAATGGAACCATTTTTTATGAATGAAGTGCTTCTTTCCCGCATATGCATTTGGCTTCCCAAATCGAAAACTTTCTTGGGAATTTTGATTTCTTTGATACACGATATTTTTCTGCCATATTCCCTCTAGCATCTGCAACATAGAATTCCTGGTCAGAAAGTTGAAAAAAATCTGCCTGTACGAACGTTTCATCGTCTTTTATACACTAATTAAACTATGAAAAAAATTCATCAGAAGTACTTTCACGTTATTTTTTACGTACAAATTCTTGCTTGCGTTTCTATTAGGATTTTTTTTGTACTTAATACGTCTTCAGGCTCGATTTATTTTCTATTTTTCTGATAAAGATTCAAAGCAAATAACTTTTTGTGACAATTTTCTTCCTGAGATGAGGGGATTTTCTCTCAAAATACTTTCTATTTTGTCTGAGTCCTACAGCCTGAAGATACTATATTTTTTCCACTACCAGGTTTTCATTCAGTGACCATGACTTCTTTGTATAATATTATGACCCAAGAAACTGTATTTTTTGACACACACTGCCTTCCTAGCAATTGTTTTATATGACCGATGTAAGATTTCATGAAAAATTTGAATTATGTGTTTAGGTGTTTTTTTGTTCAATTTTCATTTTAAAAAAACTAGTTTCGCTAAACCATGAAGCTTATGTGCTAAGTTAGTGCGCATAACGGCAAATGTAAACCAGTTAATAGAATTATTTATTTTTCACCACATCAAAAACTATAAGCCCAAGAGCATGTACGGATTTTTTCGTGCGCAGTAATTATATACCTAATATTATGAGCATAAGGCTTACATGGACTAACACCAACCAGATAGACGGACATCATTAAATCGACACGGACAGTATTAGGTCATATATATTTTTTTTTTTTTTTTAATTTTTTAATTAAAATGTACATATTCGCCATTATTATTATCTATGACTTCTTGTCATTTTTCGGATTGCTTCATAATTCCATCGCTGTAAAACTTTTGTGATTTATGGACGAAAAAATTAGCCAAGTGATTTTAAAGCCCCTTCGGTTAGCCAGTTTTTTAACATTAAGTTAAAAAGTTTTGCAGACACCGAAAGAAATGATAGTCAGACGGTGCAAGGTTCAGGCTAAACGGTTGGTTCATCCAGTCAAGTGCTGTACATTTTTGGCGGGTTATCAAACATGTGTGAGACCGTTCACTAGGTTGTAGCACCTCATAATTGAAAATTTCCTTCCAATCTCATCAAACACTCAACATAAACTTGTTTACCGACAATCCAGGCTTTGATGTCGTTTGTGGAGGGCTCAAGACGCACAGTGGCTCCAAGACGATTTCTTTTTTTTTTTTTGGAAATTATTCTGTAGCTAGTAAACCGTTGGAGGATTTGAAGCATTTTTTTTTTTTTTTTGGAAAAATAATGTTAATATTAAAATTAAAATAAAATTTATTTTTTTCAAACTACAAAAATTTGTTCAATCATATTTTTGTGATAATACTATATATGTGACACCGAAACATCGAGTTTCTTTGAGTAGCCAACCTTTTTCAAATTCTTCCAAACTGTCTTGTGTTTAGTGCCTGCGCTATTTCTGCGTGCCATTTTTGTTCCACCATTTGCGTATTTTCATCTATTTTTTCAGTGACTGTCCTAACAGAGCGATGTGCATCTTTGACATCGAAATTTCCAGAATGGAATCGAGGTGTAGGCTATAATTGCAAAATTTGATAGGTGATAGGACTTACAAAATTTTTGGCTTTTAAGTCCTTTTTATTATTATTTTATTTATTTATTTTTGTTGCAATTTTACCCTCTAGTTTGTATCTCAATCGTTTAAGTTAATGTTTGCTGGGTAAACACAAACATTAAAATGCACAACCAAACTAATTTAGATATATTAAAATTCATGACATCAGGTCACTTACTAATCCTGATAATGATTATGATTGCGATGATGTGTTATTTGAATAACAGATACTTGTAGTAAGTAACAGATATAATAAATATATTTTACAAAAAAAAAAAAAGGAAAATGGAAAAGAAACAACTTTTTAATTAAAAGTACTTTTGCTACAATGTTACAATACACCATTTTCTTATATAATCCGAAAAACCATTTTCTTGATATTATGTTAAATCTTAAACAAGGGGTAAACGTATTTCAATAAATCTTATAAGATTTCATTTCATGCACTTTTTATTTAAGAAATTCAATAAATAAATAAAATAATTTTACAAAAAACATGGTTTTTAAGTACTTTTCAAAATACACATGCACACATACAAACGAACTTTTGTGTACGTGTATTTTTTTTTTTTTTTTTTTTGACAGTAAATCTTATAAGATAGTTGTGTAGAAAAATCTTATCACAACAGTCTCATAATATTTCTTATAATATAATATTTTAAGGCTCCATTACTCTACCGTAAATGTAAATGTAGCGAATCAGCTGACACGTTTTGCTTATGAGAGTTATGTGTGTATGTGTACTAAAAAACGTAAATGTTACGTAGCAACCTAATCAAATTAGGTCGCTCTACGTTTTTACGTGACAGCTGTAACAACAGTGTTGACAGCTTTTTATTTCAATATACAAAATCTGCGTAAAAAATCGCTGTAATATGTTTATAAATTGGACAATTATTTTTGCTGTTTTCTTCATTAAAAAATTGTTGAAATAATTTAAATAAGACGTAGAGTCAAATATTTAATTTAAAGTTCAAAATTTTTGTCATAAAAGCACAAATTTCGTTTTGTATACAAATCGCTATACAAACCAACAAATTTAGCGATTTTCAAGTTGAATTTTATCCACTGGAAATATGTGTAATTGGCATCACCGATGTTCATGTGTACAAAACAACAACAAAGTGTTGGCTACATTTACGTTTTTAGAGTAATCATCCACTTGCGTTTCCTTTTACATTTACATTTACGGTAGAATAATGGAGCCTTTAGTCTACACGTGAGATAATTCTCTCAGAGAACGAATTTGACACTCTCTGTTACATATTATGATATACAAAAATTGAGTGTACACCCAATGTTAGAAAGCAAAACATTTATTTATTAGCTGTCTAATTTAAGTTAAAACACATTTTTTTTTAATTCTTAAATTCTATTTGAAAACAGTGTAGTTGTTTTTCAATTATACATATTTCCTTTACTTTTCGATTTTAAAACTAAAATCCCTTGTATCAATATCTCATTCACTAACAATTTTTTCGCATCATCATTCACTCGGGGAGATTTAATAATTTAAAAATATCAAGACAAAAAAATGTTTTTAATATTCTGTCTCTTCGGAGCTTTAATAAGTAGATGATTACAAAGTGGTTCAATTGACAATGCTATGAAACTATGAAAATGTCACAACATAGAATTATACAATTTCTTTCATATTTCTCTAGCATTTCTATATTATTTTGTATTTTCTTTAAGCATGTTTTTTTAGTTACTTATGAATGTGAGTCTTTGCATTTAATCAAATGTTCATTTATAATCGTTATAGTTTGGTTTGGTTTTATAAAATGCTTTCAGACATATTTCCGCTTTAATCATTAAATGCCTACGAACGAGTGTACGAACTACTTAAGCAGCAATTGCAGTTGTTCTTCTTACTGCTGTTATTGCTGTAGTTGTTGTTATTGTAATTGTTGATGATGTTGCTGTACTTATAGTTGGTTTTATATTTATTATTGTTGTTGTTATTTATGTTCATTTGTGCGGAAAAATGCTGAACATTAAACACTACAGTTCTTAAAAATTCGAGTGTTGAGAAAACTGAAGTTGTTAAAAATTGAAATAAGGTTTGAGATCAGAAAAATTGGTGTAGATACTTTTGTTGTAAGGTACCAAAAATGAGTTTGGGGATTCGTACATAATCTGATTTAAAATGTTACTTTCTCAGCTCAAAAATTGTTTAATTGTGGTTTTCATTGAAAAGCAATGAAAAGTTTTGGTATTAAACTTCCTGGTTAATTTTATTAAACAAAATTTCGTTTATAAAAATCCTTTAAACATAAGTAATCCTACCCTTATACTCTCTCCCCTTATCGAAGACTCTTTAAAACCAATTAGATTTGAATAAGCCGCTGTTTTCTTCGTCACTTTTCTACATAATTTTTTTCCTGTTTCTCAAAAAAGAGAACGCAGAAAAGGATATTCTTATTGTGTAGTAGGAAGTAGGGGTCAGTGTTGCCATGTACTTAATATATCAGATGTCCTAAAAAATCTTAAAATAAAATATAACATTTCCATAAAAAATATAAAAAAAATATTTTACTTATTTTTCTTTTTCAAAGTAAATTTAAAACTATTCAAACAAATTCATGTTGAATAAAAATATTCAAAAGTTTTCTATGAATAAAAAAAATTGAATGTTTTAAAACAGATATTATTTTATTTTTAAAATGGAAAATAAAATGAAGAACAATTGTATTCAAACTAAAGAAATAAAATATATTTTAAAATTAGTTAAAGACTTAGGAATTTGATTTATATTTTATAAATTCATATTCGAATACTTTTGTGGAAATTTTATTTTATTTAACTTGTTAACAAGTGGAATAATATTTAAATAATTTTTATTCAGATTAATTTCAAGTAAGTGGAAATCATATTACAAAGAGTATAAAATAATTTTAAAGAAATTTATTTCTAAAAATTTAAATAAAATAATTTATTTTTAACAAATATTTTGATTGAAAATATTCACAATGAACAGCTATGATTTTTATAGACAAGTTATAAAAACTTGCCTATAAAAAGAAAATTTTTTAAAAAATTCTATAATGTAAGTTTTCTATAAAAAGAAATTTTCTTATAAACAGGAAAATTTATTAAATAAATAAAAAAATCATCGAAAATTTCCTATAAAAACTTGTCGAAAATTTCTTGTCTAAAACTTTCTATAAACTATTTATTGAAAAATTTATTAAAAATTTCCTATAAAAAATTATCAAAAATTTCCTTTAAAAATTTTTTGAAGAATTTCTTCTTTTTTTTATAAAAGAAAATTTATCGAAAATTTTCTATAAAAGGAAAATTTATCGAAAATTTTCTATAAAAGGAAAATTTATCGGAAATTTTCTATAAAAAGAAAATTTATCGGAAATTTTCTATAAAAAGAAAATTTATCGAAATTTTCTATAAAGAAAATTTATCGAAAATTTTCTGGAAAAGGAAAATTTATCGAAAATTTTCTAGAAAAGGAAAATTTATCGATTTTCTAGAAAAAGAAAATTTATCGAAAATTTTCAAGAAAGACAAAATTTATCGAAAATTTTCAAGAAAAACAAAATTTATCGAAAATTTTCAAGAAAAACAAAATTTGTCGAAAATTTTCAAGAAAAGGAAAATTTATTGAAAATTTTCAAGAAAAGGAAAATTTATCGAAAATTTTCAAGAAAAGGAAAATTTATCGAAAATTTTCAAGAAAAGGAAAATTTATCGAAAATTTCCTATAAAAAGAAAATTTATTGGAAATTTTCTATAAAAAGAAAATTTATCGAAAATTTTCTATAAAAAGAAAATTTATCGAAAATTTTCTATAAAAAGAAAATTTATCGGAAATTTACTAAAGAAAGAAAATTTTCTATAAAAAGAAAATTTATCGTCAATTTTCTAGAAAAGGAAATTTTATCGAAAATTTTCTAGAAAAATAAAATTTATCGGATATTTCCTTAAAGAGAAAATTTATCGAAAATTTACTAAAAGAAGAAAATTTAAAGAGAAAGTTTATCGAAATTTTTCTAAAAATAATTATTGAAAATTTCTTATAAAAAAAATTTTTTAGTAAAAATAAAAATTATTGGAAATTTTTAGTAAAAAGAAAATTCATGGGAAATTTTCTATAAAAAGAAAATTTCCTATAAAAAAATTAAAAAAAAAAAAATTATTGAATTTTCTATAAAAAAAAAAATTATTGAAAATAAACCGATAATTTTCTAAAAATTGTCCCCATATACAAATTCAAGTCTTTCATCCCCAGCAAAAGTTTTTTGGATTTCGGTAATGACAACTTCTTATTAAAGTACTTTCCTGGAAATGAGGCGTCATTATTATTTGCCTTCTCTACATTATATAAATAAGTACTCAATAGTACAATAGCAGAGTAAATTACAATCACATGGATCAGTTGGCTAGAGCGCAGGATTAGAAACCAGAAGGTTGCTTGTTCAACCCCATTCTGATGCTATAAGTTTTTTTTTACGAAATATTTAAAAATATATTTTATGCTAAAACAAGTTTTGTAACTGAATATTAATAGCCTGTTTCTCTATGTCGAACGAAAATCAAAGCGAACGAAAGCAAGTCGAACGAATTCGAATAATTTTGGGTTTCTGTATTTCCTACGCTTTCGTTCGCATGGAGTTATGTCTTTTCCTATTGTTTTTGTTTTATTTTTCTTTCAGAGTAACTTTTTTTTCGTAAAAATATTAAAAATACTACTAAATTGTTTAAACGTATATATTACCAAGTAAATAAACAAACAAAATTAAAATAATTTAAAAAAATTAAAAAACAAATTTTTTTTGATTTTTTTTTAGAAATTGTTTTTTGTCATTTATGTCATTTATGGATACCAAATACATCAAAATGAATAATAAACATGAGTAAGGAACATTTGCAATGTCCTTGTGAGTATTTTTCATATTTTTCTTTATAAAATTAAACCAGTCGAAAGCAAAATAGCAAGTGACTGATTTTGACATTTTTGTTCTTATCGTTCGAAATACAGAAACCCAATTTTATATGAAAACACTTACGTTTTCTTTCGACTTGTCGTTCGACTCATTGTTCGCATAGAAGTGACTTAGAGAAACCCAAATCAGTTTTCGTTCGCTTAGAAGGCGAAAGAAAGCATTCGTTCGACATAGAGAAACAGGCTATAAGTGCGAGATAGTGTACTGAGTAACACGTTAGTCATTAGAAACGAATAGTTAATATGGTCCCAAGTTCAAATCTCACTGACGGCAATTTTTTTTTTATTTTCGTTTAGGTACATATTTTTGAGTATGCCTAGAGTAAAAATAACTACATGAATTCTCGAACAAAAGTAACTAGTTATTGAGACAAAAAAATAAGTAGTTTATTTTTGTTTCCAATTATACCTGCTAGCTTACCAGGAAAGCAAAGTTTTTGCTGTGTCTGGCCACACTGGTGGGAAAAAAAATTCACACAACTAGTTGAGGAGAGTACATTCTATTACTAACACATTTACACACAGCCACACAAATTTAAACATACATAAATAGTTTGAAAAATGCTTTGGATGCATTGGATAAAATACATTTCGTATTGCAAAATTTCCTTAAGGCAATAAATACACATACATTTATAAATACACACCCACACACAACGTATACAAACAACTACATAAAAAGTTAAAGGCAAACTTTTCAATTAATACAATTCATTTTCATAGTTTATTGATAAATGAAAAAATAAAATAATAAAAAAGTTTTCTATTATGTTAAATAAGCTGAGGTAAAAACTTGGTTAATTGAAAAATATTTAATTGGCAATGGCGTTTTTTTTTTTTGTTTTTGAAATAATTGTTAAAATATTCGAATTTTATTAATTAAAATTTTTATTAGGAAATTTAAAAGTTTCATTAAACTAAAATAATTATATAGGCATGACTGGAAAATCTGCAGCAAAACTTGAGTCAAATAAAAAAGTTAATCACTTTTTTATCTGAGAAATCTAGTGCCTCAAAAAAAATTTTTTTTCGGCCTCTGTAATGCTTTAATATAGAATCGTACAAGTGGGATTAAATAGTGCTTGGAATTGACCTATATTATTTACAGTTATATTTAAATACATTTTAGATAACTAAGTATATGAATATTAAACTTTTTTCTCTCAACCACATACAAACTAGCCGCTATCTAGATAATTGTAAAAGTTTTATTTATTCATCGTTTTTTTTATTTTAAACCATTTCTGTGGTTTATTTTAGCAACAGCATTTAATATTATAAATATTTTATGAATTTCGAAAAAGTATACAAGTGACTAAAAAGAAATTTTGATTGAAAGAATATTTTCAATAAAACTAATTGTGGTTGAATGAAACTCAATAAAGTTCAAATAATTGAACAATTGTTATAACAAATACACTATTGCCATAACACACATACAATAAATTTTTATATGTATGGGTGCAAGTAAAAAAAAAAGAAAATTATTATGAAAAATAATTTACTGACATTGAGAACATTAAAGATACTTGAAACTTTCTTTTTATTACTTTTTGTTTTTTTTTTCTTTCCTTTTTTGGTAACTTTCCAAAAGTTAATGGCATTAAAGCCAGTAAGATTTACACAATTTTTCTCGAACAATTTCTCTTTATTATTTTTTTTACGCCAGTAGTTTATACCCTTTTTCATGAATTTTTTATGGCTGCTATTTAAATTTAATAACTTAAAAGGTTTTTAATGAAAGTTCATTCATTTTGCTTGTTAAAACACATTGTTTTTAAAATAAAAATGTTTTTTTTTTTGTAGTGTGGGTCATGTGATAAATGAATTTAAATGATACTGTTGTAAAATAAAAATTTTTAATAAGTGCTAAATATTATTGACTCTTTTAAAGAATTATACTATTGCAATAAGAGAGTGCGCCTAAATGTAAAGAAATATGTTGAAAACTAATTTTGTGCCTAACAGCAAAAAAAAAAATAAATTAATAAATAAAGTTTTTATTGCGAAATATGTCTTAAAAAATTCGCAATTTTCAGCTTGTTATGGACAAAATATTTTAAAATGTTTCACTTACTATAATGCAACTTATCAAAATTTTACTTATAAAAGGATTATTAGTTCACGAAGAATTAAGCACTAATAACAACGTAATATATATTTTTTAATTTATAATATTTATTACAACCGCAACACAACATTCGCTTTAGTCGCGGACTTCCTTATTATTCACATCTATCCTAGTCATGAACACCCTTGTTCTATTTCAATTTGGTATACGTGCTGTTTACACCACTTTATAATTCTCATTTGGTTTATATCACTTTTCATACATATACTCTAAAGTTTGATGTGATTGCGGTTCAAACGAGACATGGTTTAGTAATAATCATATTACTTATTAAAACCAACTGATACGAATCGGTAAATTTTTTTATGTTTGAGGCTCGGAGCTAGTTCGAGAACCAAAATACATTGGGGTAAAAGGCGATTAATTCGGGGAAAGATGATATCAATATTTTAATGAATCATATTACTTATTAAAACCAACTGATACGAATCGGTAAATTTTTTTATGTTTGAGGCTCGGAGCTAGTTCGAGAACCAAAATACATTGGGGTAAAAGGGGCCGAAAATGGCGATTAATTCGGGGAAAGATGATATCAATATTTTAATGATCACGTTTTAATTTTTTTTAATGCTTATTAGGTAAAAAAAAATCAGTTTTGGAATTTTAAGATTTTTTTTAGCAGAATGGTAATGTTCGTCCGTCTTCACATTAGAGTTACATTGGTCGAAAATTATGCATAATTCAGGGAAAGGTTATATCAACGCTTTAATGATCATGTTTAATTTTACTATTTATTAGTAAGTAAAAAAATGAATTTTTAGAATTATAAGATATTTTTTGGCTGAATGGTAATGTTCGTCCGTCCGTCCGGTTAAATGGGTCGAAAATGGCACTTAATTCAGGAAGAGGTGATATCCAAATTTTGATGATCATGTTCTATTTTTATACCCACCATCAAAAACATGGGGGTATATTGATTTTGTCATTCCGTGTGTAACATATCGAAGGAATCATTTAAGACCCCAAAAAGTATAAATTTTCTGGGTCCTGGTAAGATTCTGAGTCGATCTAGATATGTCCGTCCGTCTGTTTAAAGCAGAGTAGGACTCGAACGGGACAACGTAGGGGGACGAAATTTGGCACAAATATTTGTTTGAGATTGAAAATGGGCAAAATCGGTTAATAAACAAAAAAGTTATGGGCTAAAAACCAGGGACCGTAACGATTATGAGTTTTATAATAAAAATCATGAATAAAAATCTAAAATAATTGTTATTTATTGAATTTTTTATAAAAATCAAAAAATAAAAGTTTATTACATAATTCGAAAGCGCGTCCAAAAAAAAGTATAAAAGTGTTCTGCAACATATTTCTAAAATTTTTGGATCATTTTGATTTTTTTAGTTTAAAAATTTGTAATAATCGTTATTTACGGTCCCTGCTAAAAGCACAGACTGTCCATTTCATACTTTTCTGCTGATATTTCTTCAACAAAAGCATGTACGACAACGAAATTTTGTACGTATAGTTCAGGGGTCGATATAAACTCGGAAACCAAAAATGGACGTGGTCCGCCCACTTTACCGCTCACCTCCCATATAAGGTGAAATTATGATCAAATAGTTCAAAGACCAATGTAAACTCGGAAACAAAAAATGGGCGGGTTGATGGTGGGTATATAGGTTCGGCCGGGCCGAATATAACATTCGCGCTTGTTTCTTTTTATTAGTAAAAAATAATTTTTTGAATTCTAAAATATTTTTTGGCAGAATGGCAATGTCCTTCCGTCTATACATTTGGGTTAAATGGGTTGAAAATAGGACTAAATTCAGTGAAAGGTGATTTAAAAATTTTAATACTTACATTTGGTTTTTATATTGATCGAGAAGTAAAAAAAAATATATATTTTTCGAATTTTAAGAATTTTTTTGAGAGAATTTTAATGTTCGTCCATCTGTCTGTCTATTTGTTAATTTTTGCAAACTTTCCAATTCAAAATAGATTAACTTTTGGCTCAATAAAGGTAACGACTAAAAATTTTATTTGTTCGATAGATAATTTTGTTTTTTTAAATATAATTATTATTATTATTATTATTATTATTATTATTATTATTATTATTATTATTGATTAAAAAAAAAAAATAGAAAACTCAAATTTGTTAAATGTGTAAATTTTTTTAAATAAAGAGCGTGTGCCAAACGGTAGCAAAGTTCTGTGGAAATTTAAAATTTTCCTATGGTGAACAAATTTTATAGTTTTGCTGTGCCAAATGAAAACTTTTTTCCATGATAAATTTTGACAAAATCGTTAGCAAAATTTCACAAATCTTTAAATAAAATAAATATATTTTTAAAAATTATTTGTTTTAAAGAGAAAAACTACAATTTTATAAAATAAATATTAAAAATCTCAAACAATTTCAAATTATTATAATTTATTATTTATTTTACGATTTTCAAAATTTTCTATTCCATTGTCAAAAATTTATGTAGCCCTCTGAGCTAGTGAAATTTTATTCACCTCATATACTTCAAAATTTTTCTATTCTACATACTTTGCTACCGTTTGGCACACACTCAAAATATTAATAATATTTTATGACATTTAAATTATGAAAGTTACCATATTTTCTGTTTTATTTATTCAGTAGAAACACTTAAAGATTACCATTTCAATTTTTTCTGTTAGGTAAAGATATCTTATAAGTAATTTACACCATTAGTTATCTACTTATTGAAATTACGGGCATAAGCCCTCTTCCAAAAATCACTTTATTGTGCATAAAACCTAAACTAAAGTTGGTATCAAATAAATATTTGATACCAAAAAATATACCCAGCAAAAAAACAATGAAGAGCTTCCAAAAAAGATCATTTTCACCACTTCAAAAGTATAAAAAAGTGCATATTTTAAACTTTTTTGTAAGTTCTTAATAATTACTTCCAAAAAAGTGAAAATAAATGAAATTTTAGCTGGAAAAATGGTTAATAATTTCTAAGAAAATTAAAATTTTATAAATTTTAATTTAATAATATTATCTTTTAATAAGGTTAAACCTGAATTTTTGTAAAAAAATTTCATAAACATAGTTTTAAAGGAAGTACTTGAAAAGAAATGAATAAGAAGCATAAAAGAAGAACATCCTACCAATGACAACCATGGGTTAAACAAAAAAACTTCTGCAGCTCTTTGCACCAGTAAGTACTTCTTTCCAATGCCAACACAATGTTAAATTCATGACTTTTTCAGCTCTTTTTCACTTCCTTTTTTGCTGGGTATAAGTAGAAATTATATTATCAAATTTTATGAGGATCGTCCCATAATATATAGCTCCCATATAAGTACCACTTCCGGTAATCACCATAAAATAAAAAATATAACATAATATAATGTATGTTTCATAGTAATATAGTATCGTTCCATAATTTGCAACAGCTCCCATATAAGACGCCTCAACGAATATCATATGGACGACATTGAGAGATTATATACAGTGTTGGAAAAAATAATAGGGACACTCTAATTTTAAAAATATATTCTTACTTTTTTATTCACTATTCCATAAATATTAAAAAGTATATACATAAAATTAATTAACTAGTATATACATAAAATATATTAACTTATAAAGCAAAAATAAGGAACTAGTTCTGACAAAAAATATATTTTTTAAAAAAAGGCCTGGAAAAAATAATAGGGACATTTAATGTTTTGGAAAAAATATTTATTTTTTTAAACGTTACCATCATTTCCAAATACTTTTTCAATACTTGGTTGAAGATCCTTTCATTTTTATAACTTTCTGACAACGGCGATTCATAGATCCCACAAGATTCACACATACCTCGGGCGGAATTGAGTTCCAGGTTTCTTGAATTTTTTCTCACAACTCTTGTTTATTTTTTGATTTAAAGCTACCAATTTTATTTTTGAGGACTCCCCAGAGGTACTCAATGGGATTTAAGTCTGGTGATTGGGACAGCCACTCCATTACAGGCACCTCATTCTACTGAAACCACGTTTTGACGCTTCTAGCGGAATGCTTGGGATCATTATCCTGTATGAATTCCCATTTTAGTGGCATTTTATCCTCAGCAAATGGAAGCATTTTATTCTGGAGAATGTCTATATAGTCAGCAGCATTCATTTTTCCCTGAATCCAAACTATTGGACCAACTCCAGAGGCCGAAAAATATATCCATAGCAAAAAATACCGTCAAACACGGTGGTGTTTGGTATATTTTGGATCAAATTCAGCACTTGCAGGACGACGTACAAATGATTTTCCGTCAGATCCAAATAAATTGACTTTTTTTCGTCTGATAATAGTACATTGTTCCAGTTTTTACGCACAGGTGTCGCCTGGTAAATTCCATCCTTTTTTGTATGTTTTTCTTGATCAATAAAGGTACTTTTCTTGGACTGCGTTCCATTAATCCGACTTCCTGCAACCTATTTATTATTGTTCGACTTGTCACTGAAGCACACAATTAATTTTTAAGGCTACTTGATGACAAAAAGGGGTTATTTTTGGAAAGTCGAACTAAACGTTGGTCAAAACGCGCTGAAGTTTTACGCTTTCTAGCTCTAGTTTCATGACTTTTTTCGAATGAATGGCATTGAATACATTAGTTTTGGAACACTTCATTATCTGTGCAATTTTTCTAATTTAATTTAATAATAACATTTTTTTCAGATTCAGTACAATGAACACCACCACCCATTTTCAAATTTATTTACCGAAGACATAAATTATAAACACGAAACCAATATGATTAAATTATTCACATAAACTTTGCTTTACGGATTTTTAATATGTTTATGTTAAAAATAATAATTTTTATTGACTAATGGTAATTTTTTGTAGTGCGTCCCTATTATTTTTTCCAGTTGAAATTACAACTTCACTGATTTTTTTTTTGCAAATAAATATAAAATAAAAGCGCAAAAGTGAAAAATTAAAAAAATAATGAAATTTCGTTATTTTAGGAACAGTTAAATAGCGGAAACCAAAAAAAAAAAAAAAATATAAAGAAATTGTTTGCATCTGTTTGCGAAAGTAAGGGTCGTCCATATTATTTTTTCCAACACTGTATTTCTTACTTGTTTTTTTTTTTTTTTTTTTTTTTCAGTTGCAAATGTTTAAGTATACAAATTGGTTCAGAATTAAATTTTGTGTAGAGTTCTATAGTTGAAACAAAATGTCCACTTTTCGACTTTTTCCGAATTTTCAGTTTTACTTATACGATATTATCGAGACACATAAATATATTTGTTAACGATTATATTTCCAACGGACTACAACAGACTATTGAAATAAAACTGCAAGAAATAATTATATTTTTATAAGTAACAATTTTTTTTATTTTCCGAGTTTTTTTTTTTTTTTTTTTTGCCTTTTTGACTTTTTTTTTTATTTCTAACTATTTCGGACTTTTTTCGTCTATCTAGCAATAAGAAAGTTAAAACAATTTTTGTTCCAAAAAGTAGTTTTCGATTTAGAGAAATCTGAGTCGATTGACGATGTCCGTCTCCCTGTCCAAAATTTTATGAAAGAAATTTAATGGTTTGAATAAAAGAAATTCCACAATATCCAAAAAAATGGTAAAATTTTCTATTTTTTTCAATTTTTCTCATAAACTTCGAATTTCATGTACCTAACAATATACATATTTAGAATATATTTAACTTTTTATTTCCAGCTATATTTTACAACATACGAATTTAAATAAAAACATTATAATTTAAATAAAAAGATCCATACAAAGGCTAGTTTTACTAAAAAATTTTAATTTTCCACTCCCCATTTTATTTATTAATTTTTTATTATACACTCATACCATTTCCTTTCAACGAAAAACAATTTATTAACTACTTATAAAAAAACTTCATTCTGCCACCCTTTTAAAACTACTTATAACTAAAATAAATACTATGTACTTAAACAATTTTCATATAAAATAAATTTTTTGACATTTAAACTACTAATTAGTAACTCTATACATTATTTAGTTTATTCAATTAAATAACTAATTTTTGTCTTGTTTAAGTTTTGATTTTCACAAACAATAAAAATTAAATAAAAAAATTTGTTGACAATAATTTCTGAGCATTGTTCTTTCAGCAAACAATAGAATAATAACAAAAATACTGGTAGCAAAAGTTCATTGTCAGTACTATTGGTGTTGGTCGGGTCTGGTTTAAAGATAATTTCAAATAACAAAAGAGAGAGAAAAAAAAAAAAAAACATTTTGTTGCATGACCCGTAATAAAAGTGAATTTTATTATTTGTTGAAACTCCCACTAGAGCAATATAAAGCAAAAATACACGCATGAATAAAGTACAAATACAGACAATTTTCATATATGTTTTATAGGCATTTTATATAAATTTTTGCAAAAAAAAAAAAAAAAAAAAAAAAAAAGGGTGTACACAATAAATTATGAATATAAAATGAAGTTGATAATTATCTTCTTTAATAAATAAATTTTCTCTTATTGAATGTTCATTTAAAGTTATGTTTATATATCCACAAACAAAATAAATAAATTATTTATATGTAAATATATTTCTAAAATTCATAGAATAAGAATGTAAATTTATATATGTTTATAGTATGTATTTTTCTTAAATTTCTAACCAATTCTATAATAAATTATATACAATTTTCACAAGAATAAACTAAAATTGACTTTTTTATAAATTTATCTAAAAATGGAAATGAATTTATATAAAATTGTTGTGGTACCAGAAAATATGTATAAAATTCGTTTGTATGAATATAAATAATTATGTGTTGTAGCATTATTCGTAGTATTTTAAGAGTATAATTTTACACACACACACACATGAATGGAACAAAATAAAACAAATTGCCAACCAGAAAACATTAATTAAATATTTGTACTAAAGTTGTATTTATTTTTCGATTCATTGAAAAACTTATTTCACATTCTAAACATAATAAATCACATGATAAACCATGTTTTAATTTTTTTTTTGATGGTATTACGAATAAATAGATTGAATAATTTGAAATTGAAATCCAGCACATTAAATGGCAACAGCAAACTCACTTTAAAGGTTTTGTTAGAGAAAATAATAAATGCTATAAAGTGGTTTTCTTAAATGGTCGCCGAGTAAGGCAAATCATAAATTATTTTAGAAAGAGAAAGATATAGTCGGTCAAGCCCTACCATATGATACCCTACACCAATGTGTACATCAAAATTCGGGGAGAGTTCTTTTACTAAACTTGGGGCCAATTGTAGACCGATACTCTTATTAAGTGTAAAATAAAATATACGAATACATAATATTACGTCGATACTAACATTTATATGAATTTATTAACTTTTAGGTGATTCCCGAAAAAGGTCCTTATAAGGGAACTATCGTAAATTGTTAACCGATTCTCGTAAAATTTGGCACAATTATTTATATTTATATAAAACTTAATTGTGTCGAATATTAACTTGATACTAATATTTTAATTGAATTTATGTCCGTTAAAGTGATTTTCTGAAAAGGGTTTATATGGGAGCTATTTTCAATTATGGACCTGAAATTCGTCACACAGATTTAGACTTATATATGCCAAATTTCATTAAAATATTTTTATATTTACGTGATTTATTATCGTTGAACCCTTTACCCGGGAGGACATTTGTATGGAGGCTAGGTGAAATAATGGACCGATCATAACTAATTTTAATCTTCGTCCTTGGACTATAAGAAACCTGAGTACCAAATTTCACTAATTTATGTTCAAAATTGCGAATTGTAGTTTTATTACAAGGTTTACATGGACAGACGGACGGACATCGTTAAACCGACTCTGAAAGTGATTCTAAGCCGATTGGTATAAATTAAGGTGAGTCTTAGACCAATATATTGTTACAAACTTTTTTGAACTTCAGAGAAATTTTTTCACTAAAATTTTCTTTTTTCTTTCCAAATATATTTTTCTAGGAAAAATAACAAAATACAAATAAAAAATATTTAAGCCGACATATAAGTCTCCGCCAATACTGTCTTGAGAAAGCCGCTGCCGCCGAAAAAATGTGCTGTGCAGCCACCGCCGACAATTTTGCCTTGGCTTGGTTCTCTGATGGCAGAACTTTAAAATAATTTAGTTTTTATAAATCTATATTGTTAATTTTTAGAAATTTTTAGATTTTTTTGTAGGAGAAATTTTGTCGATGCCAAGGGAAAAATCGGATTTTTTATCAGGTGTAGATATTTTAAAAATATTCACTGACAACATTGATCTGTGAGCACTTTTCCAAAACGATCAGAATATCGATATTCTGAATATATTTAAATTCAAAATGGACAGGAACTTTATACAACAAAAATTGGAGACATATCCTCTACAAAAGAATTCAAAATTATAGTAGCATTACAACATACTTTGGAATTTTTGTTGCTCTACTATTCCTAGACAAGTAATTTATAAACAATTTGTTTATATGAAAGTCCTAAACAGGAGCAATAATTATTAAAAAATGTATTTTTCTTTTTCTATGCATCTTCGGAAATTACCGTTATTTTATTTAAGCCGCGTGGTTTTTGCTTGTGCAAAATGTTAAACATCGGAAAATAGTATTATTGTTTTATTATTTTAAATCTATCCGGATTTTAAGTAAATTATATAGTCGTGTACTGTACCAGAGAAACAAGCCGAGGCAAAATTTTTGGCGGCGGCACAAATTAAACTAATTCGGCGGCAAAATTTTCGGCTGGGATTTAGTAAATATTACATTGTGTCACCCGGGCGCCATCTACAAAAAAGTTGATGTAGTTGAAATAGAAATGAGGATTTCATCATTTATTAATTATTAATTTACTTTTATACGTTCTATTATCCTTAATTCTAATAAATTTATCATATGTAAGTAAAATTATAATAATAGTTAGATGGAGCCACTGCATTCACTTCTTCGAATAAGATATGTTTCTCGTTGAATTTTAATAAAAATTTAAAAATTTCGGCGGCTGATTTTGAGCCGATGTAAACAGCGGCGGCGCGAAGTCGGCTTGAAGCCAATCGACTTGTATCTCTGTAACTGCACTTACAGTAAAATTTTGCTTCTATAAATTTTTGAAATATGTGGCGGCAATCTCTGTACTCTTAGTACCCGTAACTTTATGGAAAAATATGTTTAGAAAGTATAAAAACATACCAATTGCTTTAAAAATAAATTAATAAATAGATTTTTTGAAACAAATTTCATCCCCTTTTTAATAAGTATTTCTCAACTTACTTATATTAGGGTCTTGATGCAGAACTCGTCCACTATTAATTTTTTTATGAACACAGATGTTCTCAGATGAGATATTTTAAGGACACAATCCCTGAAATATATTTTATTTAAAATTTCAACTCTTAAAACATAACTCATGACAGTCCTCTAGATTATTCAAACGAAAATATATAAAAATAAATAAAAATGAGAAAACCTTTATTTCCTTTACATTTTACGTCATATTACAAAAAAAAAAATCTATTTTAAAAGAAACACTTATTATCCTTAGAAAATATTACGAGTAGTGTAGAGTTGACGTCAGAGTTAAAAACTTAAACTTTATAACGCCACACATTTTGCCATATTTTGCAATTTTCTTTTTTTGTTGCCATTTTTTAAATGTCTACTATTTCCTTGTTCGTCATCACTTTAATAATACCTGGCTAAAAGGAAATGATATAATATTATACATAGTATATTTTTAGGCATAACAACTGGGTAAAAGTAAAAAAATATAGTTGTTTAAAAGCCATTCTATCCCACACTAACAACTTTCACTTACATACAAAATTAAAAAAAAAAATTGAAATGTTTATCGCGATTTTTTTTTTTTGTAGCAACTAAATAAATGCTAGAATTCGAACGCATTTAACATTCTGTGTTGTTTGTTATTTTTAGTTGAAATTTTTATTGTTGTTAGGTTTTCTATTTAAATTGTCCTTAAATGTGCAGAGAGCATGTATACAAATAATAAATAGTTTATTTTTTATCTACTCTATTAACAATTGAAAAGTAAATTAAGTTTCTGACAATTGGTTGTGTATATTTTTGCAAAAGTTATGTAGCAAAAGTGTTTTTGATTTGAGTACAAAATTGAAATATGTAATTAAATGGATAAAAAACGTATAAAGGTATGTTAACCTTGCGATATATATGCAAATGTTAGATATGTCTATATTGACTATTAATTAAAAAATATTATAAAATAAAATTTTAGCTATATTTAGCTACATATATTATTTTTCATGTTGTTAATTAATTTTTTATAAAAGTTTTTACCGATTTTCATAGTTCTCTTAGATTTTTGACTTTTCTCTTAATTACAAGATCAAAAATTTCATAAATTTTCCCGCAGCTTTTAATTATTTTATTTTGTAAATTATTAGTATATAATATAAATGTTTCTTAATATTAATATCTTACAACTTTGTAAATATTTAACTATGTAAACTGTTTTCTTTTTTCTTTATTTTATCAAATATTTAACTTGATTATTTTGTTTGTTTTTTGGCATCAAAATATAAAATAAAGTAAAAGTAAAATAAAGCATTAAATTTTTGTTTGTTTTTAGTTTTAAAACGCACAAGAGGAGTACAAAAGTATAATAAGAAAATGTGTAAACAGCGTTAGAAACTCTGGTATTCGTACTCAAACAAACAATATACTCACATACTTTAGTGTAAAAAATTATGTAAGGTTACAGCAGAGTAATATTAATAGCACAAAGAGAAAATCGGTGTAAAATTAAAGATAAATAAATAATTAAATATTTTTATTTTTTTAATTGTAATTGAAAATTTTAATTACTAATTAACTTCGCAATACTTAAGTTGTTATAAAAAATAACAATTGTGTGACGTTAAAAATATTCAAAATTGCTACAAATAAAAATCTTATATTGAATTTTCGTCATAATATTTAGATAAAACTTAATTTTAAAGGATTTAAAGGAATTCAAAATTTATTATTTACAATAATTGAAAATGTTTGGAAAATATTAAATTTCAATTAGTTGTAAAGTAATTAAATTAAAAAATTTAATCGTTACCTCCCAACCCTGAGTGTTTATATTATTTTATCTGTCATATATGCTTTTTCTTAAAACTGTTAGAAATCTTCACAAGTTGATCTCAAATTAAAATGATTTTACTTATTAGTGCACTTTAGTAGCATAATTATTCTTAACTAAATTTCGTTGCAGTTGGCTTAATATTTCCAAAGCTATAATAACATTTAGCACTGGGAACTAACAGAATTAGTTATAGGGGCTTATACGTAATATAATTGATTAATATCACTCATACGCTCACATTGAATACCAAGCATATAAAATACGAAAAATGTGCCCCTTTTGGCCTTCGCAATGAAACGAATCACTGGGACAGACTTACAATAAATAAGAATTCCAAAATTTCTGATAAATATGTGACAGAACAAAATTCGTAGCTTAAATAAGGTTCAAAGTATTTTTTTCCGAGAAACGACATACATATTTTTTTTATACCCTACACCACTATAGGTGGTCGGGGTACTATGCGTTTGTGCTGATGTTTGTAACGCTTAGAAAAAAACATCAGACCACCACCTTAAAGTATACCATTCGACTCAGAATCACTTCCTGAGTCGATTTAACGATGTCCGTCCGTCTGTCCATGTAAACCTTGTAATCAAACTACAGGTCGCAATTTTAAAGATAAGTCAATGAAATTTAGCACACGATCTTCTATTAGGCCATGGACGAACCCTATTGAAACTGATTATGATCGGAAAAGGGTTTAACGATCATAAATCCATTAAATATAGCAATATTTGAAAATTGAATTTGGCACATATAAATTTCATATAAATCTAAATCTGTGTGCTGAATTTCAGGATGATCGGTCCATAGTTGACCATAGCTCCCATATAAACCACTTTTCAGCAAATCACTTTAAAGGGCATAAATCCCATTAAAATGTTAGTATCAAGTTAATATTTGACACAAATAAGTTTTATATAAATGTAAATGATAGTGCCAAATTTTACGAAGATCGATCCATAATTTACCATAGCTTCCTTATAAGGCCTTCTTTCGGGAATCACCCTAAAGTGAATAAATTCATATAAATGTAAGTATCGACGTAATATTCTGTATTCGTATGTTTTATATTACACTTAATATGAGTATCGGTTCACAATTGGCCCCAAGCCTAACTAAAAACTTCCCCGAATTTTGATGTAAACAATGGTGTAGGGCATCATATGGTCGGGTTTGACCGACTATATCTTTTTTTCTCTTTTTTTTTTTTCTGTTTCCACAAGTCAGTCATTTATGGAAAATTATGAATTTCAATAGGACGACTTTTATATACTTATTTATGTATACAATTTTGTGAAATTATTACATTTTTTTTTTTTTAAATTTTTAAAAATCCATATTATTTGACTGGAAAAGTCCATGAGTCTAAAATTTAATGATTTGATAAACACTATCAATAGTTAATTCCATTGAAATAATATATATCGAATCAGATTACAGTCTGCTTTAACATTGAATTACCCACCACCAAAATGTCTTTCTTACCAAAGTAAACTCTAATACTTTTTATGTTTAATTCATTTTATCGAATAAAGTACTTAGTACTTTTTTTATTATATAAATCAGTTCCATTTCTACTTAAAAATGTCTTTTATTTAACCATCACTATAAACTCATTAAACTATCTTTATAAACTTAAGTGTAATTTGTATTGTTGGCTATAAAATGAGCTTTAATTCAAGGCTTTTGATTTGATAATTATAATTTGTTGTTATTGTTCTCAATAAATAATCTTAACAAAAAACACTTTCGTAGAAACACTCACGCTCATACACATACGAACTAAACCTTCACATTCTACATAGTAAAATAGACTTTTAGCAGGTTGTGAGTACACAAATAGTTTTCTGTTGTAGTTTTTGTTTTATACATTAACTTTTTGTATTTGCATATTATTAAGGGCTGAAATTACTAAAATTAGTGTTCGAATTAAAGTTTTTATAGTTGGAATAAAAATCTATAATTATAAACTTAAAAAATAAATATTATATATATTCCCAGCAAAAAAAATAACTGAAAAAGTCATGATTTTAACATTGTGTTGTCATTGGAAGGAAGTACTTAGTGGTGAAAAAGAGCAGCAGATGTTCTTTTTTTAACCCATGGTTGTCATTGGTAGGATGTTATTCTTTTATACTTCTTGTTCATTGCTTTTGAAGCACTTCTCTTAAAACTATGTTTGTACATTTTTTTAATAAACATTCTGTTTTTGTCCTATTAAATAACAATTAAAATATTTTAAAATTTTTAAAATTTGAATTTGTTGACTTTCCGAAATTTTGTTAGAAACTATTACCACTTTTTCCCGCTAAAAATTCATTCATTTTCACTTTTTTGGAAGTAATTATTAAGAACATCCAAAAAAGTTTAAAATATGCACTTTATTCAACGTTTTTTGCTGTGTTATTATAACTAAATCGTAATGATTTAAAAAAAAAACGGAATTTAAGAGATATGCTAATGTGCAGTATTAGTTTAACTGTTAGCATACCTCTATTTGTAGTGGTATTAGTTATGGTTGGTTGTTGCTGTTGCATTAATATTAAAAACAAAATTGCTTTTGCCTGCAGCAGTTGTTGAACTTACTTATTGTTTTTAAGTTATTTGTTTTTGTCTTTTGTTGTATCCTTTAATAGAATTAATAGTAAGTGTATTATCATACTTTGCGAGAATATTTGTAGTAT
The DNA here is from genome assembly GCA_951394005.1 of Protophormia terraenovae. Classification (NCBI taxonomy): domain Eukaryota; kingdom Metazoa; phylum Arthropoda; class Insecta; order Diptera; family Calliphoridae; genus Protophormia; species Protophormia terraenovae. Next base: position 81,932,483 of record OX596076.1, on the reverse strand, counting down.
TATTAGTTATAAGTATAAATACTTAGTATAAGTATAATTTAAAATTTATAGAAAGTTTGATTGGAATGTATTGGGTGTTGACATTTGTAGTGGATGTATATACAGTACTGTGTAGAACAAAAGCAACTAAATTAGGGTAAACCTAAGAATAGTTTTATTTTTTACAATATTTGGTTTACAACAAAAATAATTTTACGAAATTATATACATATTTAAGGATTAACAAAAACATAAACTTTTAACTTTGTCTATTAACAAAAACTGAAATAAAACACTACAATTTTCATATAAGAGTGTGCATAACAATAGCAACATATTGATATTTTGTTTAATTTTGTTCTATATTTCACATTTTCAACAAAATTAAATTAATGCGATTAAATTGTTAATTGACTTCTCTAGAATGATTTCCATTTGAATTTGTTGACTACACAACACTTTAAACTGCACTATTGTTGAAGCCGCATAAAAAATCTTCCACAGATCTTGCGTCTGAGTATTAGATCACATGGTTAACAAATGTTAAGCAAAAATTTTAAGCAATGACGTTTAATCCAATCCTTTAAAAGTTTTAAAATATATTTCGAATTTTTTCCATGCAAAAACATAGAATTAAACAAGATATTTCTCTATGTATGACGAATATTCTGCGCTTTAACCTGTTAACCTAAAAATATCAAAATTTCATTAGATTTCTCTTTGTGCCTTTCAATGATGTAGACAAATCCGTTTTTATAACGTGTTACCTATTTATTTTAAAGTTTTTAGCGGAAGTCCTTTTACATGCACTGAAAAGTCATAATTTTGTAAATTGTGCTTCCAAAATAAATTTGTATACCTTAATTAAGTAGTATTCTATAATTTTATAAGTTACTTTCCATTTTTCTTATTCCAAATAAACTTAAAATTTATTGTATCGGCCTATATTTTCAAAAAACATAATTTTTATTAAAACTACTATAAGTAAAAGAAAAACTAACAAAGATATGTATAAATAATTTTGTATTTAGATATTTTTACCATAAAACTGCCATTTACTTAAAAAAATAGCAATGAATTTTAAAATTTTGTGTTAATTTTTACAATTGGAAATTTTGTTGCTTTTGATATGCACACTTTCATATTGAGAACATACTATATTTTTCTCGTTTTTGCGAAAAGCAACAAATTCACATCTTCTAAAGTACAAATGTTTGTTAGTACCCAAATGTGTTAACAATGTTATGAAATTAGTTTTGTTCTAAATTTAACACTTTAAAAAATAATTCAACATTTGGAATAACCTTAATTTTGTTCATTATGTTCTGCACAGTACTGTATGTCATATGTATTTATGTGAGTCTGCATTTAAGTTATGTTGGTTTTTGTATTTTATATTTATTTTTTAATTTTTTAAAAGGAAAGTCTAAAAAATTTTAAAATTGAGAATCAAGGTAATAAAATAATTTTATTTTATATACCGAATACCGAATCAGGCAAAAAACTAGTAGTTTTTGCTTGGTGTAAATGGAATATTAAAATAATACTTCTTTTTAAGAATTTTGAAAACAAAGTATAAAGTTTTCGAAAAATTTTAATATGTAGGGTGGCATTCGCCTCATTTTTGTATAAAATGCAATATTTTCAAAACAGATCACGATATCAATAAACTTTCTTTAGTAATAAAAACCTTGATATGTTGGCTTATATTTAATACCTTATCATCTTGACAATCTCCATGTTAAATTAGTTTTTATTATGAATTTGTGAGGTAACCAAAAGCGTTGAAACTACCCCATGTCATATTCGTCAAGTGATGGGTGCAGAATCACATTCCTGATGGTTTTTTAATTTATTTTAATACATTAAAAAAAAATAATATTTTTAATTGAATTTTATGTGAAATTAATAAAAATTCAATTAACAATAACGATACAAAATGTATGCATGAAAAAATTATTAAATGATTTTTGTTTGAATTCAATTAATACTAGAAAGTCTATATGTACAGTAAAAGATCTACAAATAGTAAGCGCTTTGTATCTGATTACCACGTTCCTGGAGAATAAGATAAAACGGCCTACTAGCAGTTTGGCGAATGAATCCCAGGAGGAGTATTGTGCAAAAATTATAATTTTTTCAAAGGCATTTTTCAAAACATATATTGTCATTACTAACATGTTTATAACATAGAAAAAAAACGTTGATCAATTCCAAAAAATATGAAAGTTATCATAGAAAATAAAAATAATCACAGTGAAATATTTACAAAAGTATTGAAAAAACCTCCGAATAAATATATGCTGAAAATATCAAAATTTAATAGATAAAAGATCTGTGATAGAGGAAAAGAAAATAAATTATTAACACAAAAATTTACTACGTTATCAAAATAATTGGCTAAAAGGATTGTGCCCCTATGTTGAATGATCCCGCGTTTACCCCACTTTTTCAATAGTTTTTTTTTTTTTTTATTACTTATTTTTAACTTATCTTATTCTTTTTTGGAAATAAAATTAAAAAAAACCAGTGTCCAGTTTAGTGTCAAATCAATCCATATATATCGCGCGACTTTTTCTAGACCGCTGAACATGAAAATTTCACCACTTTCGACAAATGCTGGACGTATCCTTGTCTTGATACATATGTGAACAAAATTATTAAAAAAAAAAAAAAAAAAAAAAAACGAGAAAAAAGAGAAAAAAGATTTAGTCCAACGAAAGGCAAAAAGAGGGACATAAAAATGTTAATGTATTTGTGTATTTTATTTGTTTACTCTCTTTGTTTCGAATGTGTTTGTTACATCTAGCACACAAAAAAATAATAATTTTACTTAACCATGCGACATGATCTTGCTTTGTTGAAAGCTAGAACACAACTAAATGATTTTTTTGTTTTATATTCATACTCAATTGTTTACCTTCGTTAATATTCGTGTTGTGTATGTGAAAATGCCGAAAACACTCGTTTCCTGAGTGCTATGGGCGCCTTTCCCTGATTAAGTCGGTCAATACCGATCGACAATTGTGTATGAGCATAAAAATTCGGGAAGTGCACTTATATTAGACCTGTGGCCAATTGTAGACTAACACTTTTACTAATTTTGTATATACAAACACTTAATAATTCGTTGATACTAAGAACTATATGATTTTATGCACTTTAGGGCGATTTCCGGAAGTGGGTTTATATGGGAGCTATGGTAAATTATGGACCGATTCTTATAAATTTTTTAAAATTTTATTTCTACTTATATAAAACTTATTTGTGTCGAATACTAACTTGGGATCTTATGGGATTAGCTTAATATGGGAAAAATTTAAAAAAAATCTTCAGTTCCCTACCAGCTATCACGGGTCTAGCATATTTTGTCCAAAAAATTATGTTGAGTTTTGTTTTGAAATAGGTATCAAAAAATTCGTAATTTTTAGCCAATTATAAAAAAAATAAATATATTTTAAAAATTTTTATCAATATTTCGTCATTTTAGTACCAAAATTTTTCACCAAAATGCTTTAAAAAGCCTTCTAGCGAAACAAAATCGTATGGAAAAAAATTTGTTTAAATATTAAATCGACTCAGAAAGTGATTCTAAGTTGAACGGTATACTTTAAGGTGGGGGTCCGATAACACTGGTCAACAAAAAAAATCCTCCCCCATAGACGAATAGTTAGACTTGATGTATTTTGATGTGCTAATCACGAATCTGCTTTCTGTTTTTTTCCATCAGTTGTGGATTTATGAGCGTGTCTAATATTTCGCCCATAGCAAGGCCATTACTCTAGTATATTTCCTCATAACTCAAGAACGGTGTGTACGATTGATCAAAGTGATACACCAAAAGATGCGGACTAAAAATATCTTCAAATTATTCAGACTTAATTTTTTTATGTGCTCAATAGTTTCGGAGTTATTTTGAAATAAGTGTCCGAAAAAAATCATTTTCATGCAAAATTTTAGATTTTTTTGTTACTAAAATTTTTTTTAATATGTGAAAACATATAAAATGTTACAGTTTATCATCTTTATCTTAAAGCTGGTAATGCTGCGAATAAAATAAGGCATGTATCTTCAAAATTGATGGAGAAATCTAAATTTTATTTACAGTTAAGTAATAATACCCATGTTACATACAATTGAGTAGAAATAGAGATGTGGCAAAAAAAAAAACATATCTTGAAACAAAAATAGGTGGACTAGGTGGATTCTGGCGAGTTAAACCAGAATCTGCATTCACATTTTTTTCTATCGGGTACTGATTTTTTTTTATTATGTGCATGACTAATATCATCACCTTATTCAGCGATCACACTATTAAATTCGAGAATGGTTTGTCAAACTTAGCCTATAACTCAAGAACCCTTTACACGATTTTGATAAATGATACATCAAAAGATGCATATGAAAACTGCACTTCAAGGTATGTCAATAATATTTTTCATTCGCTCAAGAATTTCAGAGTTATGGATCAAAATTTTCACCACTTTTCAAATAAATAAATTTTAAAATTTTCGGTACTAATTACCGAATAACTACGGAAATATTCACTGGACAAAAAATTATATAAATTCAGCTCAAAGACAATTTAGGTCGCTATATACTAAAGTTCAATTTATCTTAATTGGACAAATTGTTCTTGAGTTACACAAGTGTGTCTGCCTAAAGGCGCGGTCATAGTAGTCATGTCCATAAAAAAAAAAAAATCAATGTGTGATAGAAAAAAAGTAAAAGCTGATTCTTATTTAGCACGTTGAATTCCATCTAAACCACCTATTTTTTTTATTTAAAACGAAAAAAAATTTTTTTTTGCCCACTGGTGGATTTCCACTTAGTTATAGGTATACATGGGTATCCAAACTTAACTGTGAATCCAATCAAGATTTGTGCATCAATTTTTATAATACGTGGCTTTATTTACACGTAGTTTTGCCAGCTTTGAGATAAAGGTGATAAACTGAAATATTTTCGATGTTTTCAGTTTAAAAAAAAAAAAAGTTTTAGTAAAAAAAAGAAATCTTGAATTTTGCAAGAAAAAAAATTTTTCCGACACTTTTTTCGAAATATCTTCTAAACTATTGAGCGGATAAAAATAGTTTAGGATTTAAAGATAATTTTATTGTGGTATATCATTTATATAAAACGTGCATACCGTTCTCAAGTAATAATGAAATATATTCGAGTAATCGGTTTATTTAGGGCGCAATATTAGACACGCCCATAAAAAAAATCCCGACCTGATGGAAAAAAACTGAAAGCAGATTCGAGTTTAGCATGCGGAATTCCATCTAGTCTACATATTTTTTTTTTTTTTTGAAAGAGCTCGAAAAAAATTTTTTTTGTCGACCAGTGTAATTTGTTCTGTGTGTTACAAACATCAGTACTAACGCATATCAATGATTTGAGATAATTAATCAAAACATTATTTTGAAATATATATTCAAAAAATTTACAAAATCGCAAGAAAAAATCTACAGATTCAATGGTCTCAAAAAAATAAAATAAAATAATAATAAAAAAAGAAGCGAAAAATTAACTTGAAGCGTATGATTAATACTTGCGTATACGTTTAAAAACTAAGACGTATGATTATTATATATTAAAAAGTATTAATCCGTTTTTATCATACTATGTTTAATTTACTACAATTTATAATTTAAAGAATTTTTGGTGTATAAGTTATACCAAAAAATGTTTGTCTAGGTTTCAACGAAACCAAAATGGATAAGACACGAATGCTGATGAAGTGTGTAGCGGCACAGAATATACGTATTCCATTCCGCTGGATCCTTATTAGAGTCCACAAACTCTGCTTTGGTACCGCAAAACAGAGACAATAAGGCAAATTACGATTGCAAACTTGTTTAATATTATTAATTGTAATTACAATAAAATTTATTTAATTAATTCGACATTTTATTCTGATTACATAAATTTTCAAGGATTTATTATATAAAAAATTCTCCCTTATACAAAGCCTTAAATGTTATATCAGTTAACAAATTGCGTTTAAAAATACCCTAACGAGTATCTTAAATCACGTAGAAAAAACTATTAAAATATCAATTAAATTCCTTGTTTTTTACAAAAAATTGTTTTTAAATTGAACAAAGGAGATTCTTCAAATTTACTTCCAATCATCTTCATTTTCATAATTTCTGTAAATTTCAGAATTAGTGATAATATAAAAGAAATAAAAAGAAAAAATTATATGTATATATATTTTTCACATTAAATTTTGTTGAGGTTATATTTACTCAATTTTTCTTTATAAATTTACCTTGAATTTTTATTTATTCATTTTTTCTTTCTTGGCATTTGCCGGCATTCAACTGTTAAAGTAAACAAAACCATTAATCTAAGCTAAAACATACTCCCATATATACAAACATACAACATGTATAAATTTTCACTAACACCTGTACACTCTCTCTATCTCTCTCTTTCACTTAGTTTCAAACACATATATGACACTAAATAATCCAAACAGAGGTTTTTTTTCAGTTGTTATTTCATTTAAAACAAAGCACAGGAAAAAAGAGAGAAATTCCAATTTGTTTATGTCCTGTTTTAAATAAATAAAAGAAAAAAGCTAAAAGAAAAACTAACCAAAAACCAAGAACAACTAACAACTAAAATAACAGCAACAGAAATTCAAGGATTTTCACGTAATTTAAATGCAAATCAAGAAATGCATTCAAAATATTTCTGTTTTATTTTTTTATACGTTGTTTTTGAAAAAGTGAAAAATATGCAAAGATTTATCGATTATAATGCATCTGCCTTTGAAAACGCAGAAAAAATGAATCGTTAGCATTAACTATTTCAACAAAAACAACAAGAATAACAACAACATTTTACCTTTTGAGAACAATTTATTCATTGTTTATTCCGCGTTATTGCTGAAAACTTTTACACGAAAACACGATAAAGATGCATGAGTTTTGATTTAAAGAAAAAGAAATCTGGTTTTATTCATGTTTGGGGTAAGGTAAGTTAATATTTTCTATTTTGCTTACAAAAACAATCTAACCAACCACTAACACCGCTATACATCATGACAAATTATGAATTGCAGATTTAATGGAAAAATTCAGAAAACTGCAATTTAATTTGCTATTATGTGCATTAAGTTGAAAGGTTAAATATGTAAATGTAATTTGAAAATAATTTAAATTGTTTTTTGAACATATCGTAATAAAATGTGTTACTTAATGTTAAAGTGAAAATTAATTGTAATAAATATATAAAGGAATAAGTGTAAATAAATAAACAAGTAAATAAATAAACAAGTAAATAAATAAATAAATAAATAAATAAATAAATAAATAAATAAATAAATAAATAAATAAATAAATAAATAAATAAATAAATAAATAAATAAATAAATAAATAAATAAATAAATAAATAAATAAATAAATAAATAAATAAATAAATAAATAAATAAATAAATAAATAAATAAATAAATAAATAAATAAATAAATAAATAAATAAATAAATAAATAAATAAATAAATAAATAAATAAATAAATAAATAAATAAATAAATAAATAAATAAATAAATAAATAAATAAATAAATAAATAAATAAATAAATAAATAAATAAATAAATAAATAAATAAATAAATAAATAAATAAATAAATAAATAAATAAATAAATAAATAAATAAATAAATAAATAAATAAATAAATAAATAAATAAATAAATAAATAAATAAAAAAATAAATAAATAAATAAATAAATAAATAAATAAATAAATAAATAAATAAATAAATAAATAAATAAATAAATAAATAAATAAATAAATAAATAAATAAATAAATAAATAAATAAATAAATAAATAAATAAATAAATAAATAAATAAATAAATAAATAAATAAATAAATAAATAAATAAATAAATAAATAAATAAATAAATAAATAAATAAATAAATAAATAAATAAATAAATAAAAAAATAAATAAATAAATAAATAAATAAATAAATAAATACATAAATAAATAAATAAATAAATAAATAAATAAATAAATAAATAAATAAATAAATAAATAAATAAATAAATAAATAAATAAATAAATAAATAAATAAATAAATAAATAAATAAATAAATAAATAAATAAATAAATAAATAAATAAATAAATAAATAAATAAATAAATAAATAAATAAATAAATAAATAAATAAATAAATAAATAAATAAATAAATAAATAAATAAATAAATAAATAAATAAATAAATAAATAAATAAATAAATAAATAAATAAATAAATAAATAAATAAATAAATACATAAATAAATAAATAAATAAATAAATAAATAAATAAATAAATAAATAAATAAATAAATAAATAAATAAATAAATAAATAAATAAATAAATAAATAAATAAATAAACGAATAAATAAACAAATAAATAAATAAATAAAAAAAAATAAATAAATAAAATATAAATGATATACCACGATATGCGGAATAAATTAGCTTTGAATTGCTCTACTATCAAATTTTTATCCGCTCAATAGTTTAGGAGATATTTCGAAAAAAGTGTCGGAAAAAATTTTTTCATGCTAAATTCAAGATTTCTTTTTTTATTAAAACCTTTTTTAAAAGTGAAAACATCAAAAATATTTATGTTTATCAGCTTTATCTCAAAGCTGGCAAAACTACGAGTAAATAAAGCCACGTATCATAAACATTTACGCACAAATATTGATTGGATTCACAGTTAAGTTAGGATACCCATGCATACCTATAGCTAAGTGGAAATACACTAGTGGGCAAAAACATTTTTTTTGTTTGTCTTAAATAAAAAAAAAAATAGGTGGATTAGATGGAATTCAACGTGCTAAACTCGAGAACAGTTTGTCCAATTAATACAAATTGAACTTTAATATATAGCGACCTAAATTGTCTTTGAGCTGAATTTATCTAATTTTTTGTCCAGTTAATATTTCCGTAATTATTCGGTAATTTATACCGAAAATTTTAAAATTTATTTTTTTGAAAAGTGGTGAAAATTTGATACATAACTCTGAAATTCTTGAGCGAATGTTGACATACCTTGAAGACAGTTTTCGTATGCATCTTTTGATGGATCACTTATCAAAATCATGTAAAGGGTTCTTGAGTTTGACAAACTATTTTCGAATTTTATAATGTTACCGCTGAATAAGGTGATGTATTAATCATGCACATACAAAAAAAAATTAAATCAGTACGTGATAGAAAAAAAAGTGAATGCTGATTCTTGTTTAACTCGTGAAAATCCACCTAGTCCACCTATTTTTGTATGTAATATAATGTAAATATTAGCTTAATGGTTGTAGAATTAACCAAATTTATAAAATTAATTGAATGGTTGTAGAATTAACTGAATAGTTGTAGAATTGACTAAATGTTTGGATTTTTCATAAATATGGTTTCATATAAACATATTTAAATACATAATTCAGTCAACCATATTAAAATTTTGATTGTGGGTAATCATTAAATGATCATACAGAATAATAAACGTTGCTATCATGAACACGGTATTATTTAAATCAATGAAAAACGGCTATACAATATTATTGAATAGTTATAGTGATCATGCTGTAACCCAGCCCGTAGACCTCTCCTAAATTTTATAGAAAACTTATGGGAAATCTTTGTGTGCAAATTGCATAAAATAAATAATAAATTTTTGTTTAAAATATTTTAATAAAATTCATTTTAATTTTTTTTAGTGTAAATAATATTAAAAATAAAAAACAAAAGAAAAAATTTTAAAAATTAACAATAAACAATCAATCATTGCTAAATTTTGTGAGTGAACTTATATTTAGTTCATTCACTGTAACACTTTGATTAGAACTTAAACTAGAACTGAGCTGGGACAGAATTACAACTAAACTTGAAATTAACTAGAAGGGAACCAAAACTGAACCAGAACTGAACTAGAGCTAAACTAGAAGCGATCTGGAACAATACTTTTGAGAAACAAATAAATAGATTCTCATAGAAAATATAAAATAGCCGGTACAAATAAACTCTTCGACAAACTAAATAAAGATTATTTATCTTGAAATATAGTTTAGTGATTATATGTATTTCCGTTGGAAAATCTTTACTATGTATTTGCAAAAATCAAACAGAATAAAAAAAAAACAAACAACTCTAAAAACCTTTATTATCTTTAATAATAATCTCAGTTTACAAGCAAATATAAGTGCTAAATAAATTCTATACTATATCTAAAGTACATATAAGTATTTACAAAAATATTCAACCATTTGTCCATAGGAACCATTAGAGGGGATACCATTAAATATATATATGTGTATTTTACTGGGCATGTTTGTACAACTTGTTAAAATAGAAACTTATTTACCAAATATGTATAATCATCATCAGCAGCTTCATCATTACACACTTCAAAATAAAAAACTAACATAAAATAGAGATGAAACTAGAAATAGCAACATGGAAAATACTAAAACTAAAATAAAAGGTTGCGGTAAGAGACGGAAATCAACAACTTAGACCGGCCTGAAAATAAAAAAAGCTAAACTTAAACTAAATATAAAAAATTTAAAACAAGTAGTAAAAAAGTGTACAATGATAAAAAAAAGAAATGAATACTTGAGGCAACATACTAACACTTGTATCAACAAAAATATAGTTTCTTATTCATCTTTATGCCTCCTTTCAAAACATATATACATGCATATGTATAGTAGGACAAAATTGTACACATATAAACATATATTCTTAAAATAGTTATTGCATATGAAATGAGGGCAGGGCATAGAAAATCAAAAACCCAAAATGACCTTGACATTAAATGAATGGATGGTTGGATAAATTTCTTAACATTAATGACCAAATAAAACTTTTAATATTAGACTATAAGAAAAAACTAAAATCTAAACTTAAAAACGTTATCATTGTGATAAATAAATTAAATTAAGTTAAAGAAGTTAACTAAAAAAAAACTTCTTCTATGAAGAAAATTTATGTTAAAATACGACATTTCAGGATGAAAGAAAAAATATAACTTAAGCTAAAACCGAAATAGAACTTGAACTAATTTAAAACTAAATTAGAACTAATCTGGAACTGAACTAGAATTGAACTGGAATTAAAACTGAAATAAAATTGACTAGAAGTGAACTAGAACTGAACTAGATCTGAAATAGAACTAAACTAGAAATGAACTAAAACTAAACTACAACTGAACGAAAAATGAAATAGAATTATAACTGAAATAGAAATTAACTAGAACTGAACTTGAACTGAACTGGAACTATAAATGAAATGAACTTGAACTGAATTTGAACTGAACTTGAACTTGAACTGAACTTGAACTGAACTTGAACTGAACTGAACTGAACTGAACTTGAACTGAACTTGAACTGAACTTGAACTGAACTTGAACTGAACTTGAACTGAACTTGAACTGAACTTGAACTGAACTTGAACTGAACTTGAACTGAACTTGAACTGAACTTGAACTGAACTTGAACTGAACTTGAACTGAACTTGAACTGAACTTGAACTGAACTTGAACTGAATTTGAACTGAACTTGAACTGGACTTGAACTGAACTTGAACTGAACTTGAACTGAACTTGAACTGAACTTGAACTGAACTTGAACTGAACTTGAACTGAACTTGAACTGAACTTGAACTGAACTTGAACTGAACTTGAACTGAATTTGAACTGAACTTGAACTGAACTTGAACAGGACTTGAACTGAACTTGAACTGAACTTGAACTTAACTTGAACTGATTTTAAACTGAACTAGTACTGAACTTTAACTGAAGTTGCACCGAACTTGAACTTAACCAGTACTGAGCTAGAGCTGTACATAAACTGAACTGATCTGGAACTGTACTAAAACAGAGTGGATGGCAAATGTAAATAGAACTTAACTAGAATTGGTATGAAATTTATCTGCAACTGAACTCTGATAGAAAACAAAATCAGAATTGATTTAAAACTGCAGTACAACCAAACTAGAACTGAAATAAACTACTTAGCTAAAAATTAAAAACTTCTTTCTCGATTTTCAAAATTTTGAAAAAAATGCTTCTAAAACAGCATATTTCAAAATACTATTTTTAAATACACAGTGTAAACGGCGTAAGTGTTCTATTAGTAATAAATATTTAAACACAATAACACTGATATACAAAGTAAAACATTTCATAATATTTTCCTTCAACTTAAGGTTAAACTTCCCACCCTCCTCACTATAAAAAGAGGCACTAAAAGCAACCTGTGATCCATTTAGTCCAACTACATAGTAGTTATTTAAGTTTTGCTTCCAACAGAAACTTAACGCTCAGTTGTGTTTCAAATTACAGTTCAAATTACTCGAACAGAACATAAATGACGTGAGGAAAAAAATGGCTGTAGGGCTGTAACCCTATGCTTAGGGTTAAGCGAAATGCTTTACTATGTTATAGTTATTTGTTGGGGTATTTGTATTTTCAAGCCTAATGGAACTAAAAATAGTTTAAGTATTGTTGCTATTGTTTTGTCTTGTTGTATAGTACAGGGTGATGGTTGATTGTTAAAACAAAACATTTGAAATAAAAAACACAAACTATTTTATAGAACAAAAGCCTTTTCTAGAGTAGAAAAGTCACTAAACTAAAATCAAAGGACAACACATTTCAATATCAGCAAAAATGTATAAAATGAATGTTTACATATAAAAAACACACAAAAACAAATACTAGAGACAAAAAAGACCATATTGCTGTTGTTGCCGCAATCAGAAATACAAAAATAAGGTCATAATTATAGACCACAGAATGTAAACGAAATAATTTGGTGGTAAATAATTACTTTATTTTTTGTTTTTATTCGAATGAAAATAAAATGTTTACGAAGTTATTTTCCTTGAAATTGAATAGAACTGACGAAGAACTAAATTAGAATGGAACTAAAACTGAATTAGAATTGAGCCTGAACAGGACTTGAGATGAACTGGAACTGAACAAGAACTAAACTGGAATTGAAAAAGAACTGACGAAGAACTGAATTAGGATGGAACTAAAACTAAATTAAAATTGAAACAGAATAGGACTTTAGATGAACAAGAACTAAACTGGAACTTAAAAGAACTAAAGTATAAATGAACTAGAACTAAACATTTAACTAGAACTAAACTAGAACTAAACTTGAACTGAACTAGAACTTAAGTAAAAGTGAACTAGAATTGAACTGGAACTTAATTAGAACTGAACTAGGAATGAACCAGAACTGAACTAGAATTGTACTACAATTGAACTAGAACCTAAGTAAAAGTGAACTACAAGTTAACTAGAATTGAACTAGAACTAAACATTAACTGAATTAGAACGGAACTAGAATAGAACTAAAATTGAATTAGAATTAACTAAATCCTGAACTGATTTAGAACAGATCTAGAACTGATTCAAAACTGAATTAGAGCTGAACCATAACTGAAATATATATAACTTAGCTTTGACTGATCATGATCTGAAGTACAATTCAATTAATTAAAATCATTAGTTCTAGAACTGGAGTAATCAGAACCACTTCAGATTCTTTAATAACATCCTTAGAACTAGTGGTTTCACAATCAATTCTGAAACTCATTGAGTAGAAACTTATTATGATTCTAAATTAGTTTTAAGGAATGTTTTTGAGAACTAGTGCTTAAGCATTAATTCTGTATGACTTTAACATAACTTCTCTGAACAAATTACTGATTCCCAAATAACTTCTTTGATTTGTTAAAAAAAAAGAAAACTTAAAAAATTAAAAACCCCAAAATTATTTATATTTAACGAGAGAAAAAAGATATAGTCGGTCAAGCCCGATATCAACCAATGTGTATATCGAAATTCGGGGAGGGATTTTAATCAGACTTAAGGCCAATTGTGGACCGATACTCATATTAAGTGTAACATAAAACATATGATTATAGAATATTACGTCGATAGTAACATTTATATGAATTTATTCACTTTTGGGTGATTCCCGAAAGAGGACCTTATATGGGAACTATGGTAAATTATGGACCGATCTTCGAAATATTTGGCACAAATATTTATATTTATATAAAATTTATTTGGGTCGAATATTAATTTGATACTAACATTTTAGTGGGATTTATGCTCGTTAAAGTGATTTTCTGCAAATGGGTTTATTTGGGAGCTATGGTCAATTATGGACCGATTTTCCTGATTTAGATTTAGACTTACATGAAACTTATATGTGCCAAATTTTATTAAAATATTGCTTTATTTAAGGAATTTATGATCGTTAAACCCTTTTCCGGGAGGACATTTATATGGGGGCTAGGTGATATAATGGACCGATCATAATCAATTTCAATAGGCTTCGTCCCTGGACTGTAAGAAATCTGATTACATGGTTCACATGGACGGACAGACGGACGGACATCGTTAAATCGACTCAGAAAGTGATTCTAAGTCGATTGATATAAATTAAAGTTGGTCTTAGACTAATATTTTTGGGTGTTACAAATATCAGCAAAAACGAATAAAAACCCCTCCACCTATGGTAGTGTAGGGTATAAAAAGTGGCCCCTAGGAAATGTCTTATTAAAATAAATGAAATTGAAAAAAGATTCGGCCTGGCCGAATCTTTGATACCCTTCACCATGTTACTTAATACCATATTACCATCTTACCCACAAATAATAAAATTTACGCCTTAACGCCTAAATTTTGTTTTAACTACGAACATTTGAATACGAAAAAAAAGAAACAGTCATAGCAAGCATTGCTTTTAAGCAACAATTGAATAGTTATATATGTATGTATGTATACATACTGACACAAACTGACTGCATATACAACCACACTGCATATACAAACAATAACAAGAACTGCTGTTGCTAACTAAACTACTTGTCCATACAAAAAAAAAAAAAAAACAACAACAACAATGCTTAATATAAACATATCTCTATGTATTTATATTATTAACAATTTTTTTTTAGTTTTTGGCCCATAACTCTGATGTTTATGAACGAATTTGGTTGCTGTAAAAAACCGAAATTTTATAAAAATGTTTATGACCAACCTGTTCAAAGCCGTAGCTTATATAGGAGCTTCAAAAAGTCAAAAAATGCGTTTTGGCCGATATCTAGAATATAGTGAACCATTTTTTTTTTTTTCACCAAAAAAATTTTAAGGAAGGTTTTGAATTTTTCGTGCAAAAACGAAGTCGCTATATTTTATAGGAGCCGAGAAAAGCCGACAGCAAATACGATTTTTTTGGGGGTATCTTCGGTTTTTTGCCGATATCTCAGTTATTTATCAACCGATTTTGCTCATTTTTATTAGCGATTTTCTAAGGAATATTTCTAACAATTTGATATATAAAACATATATATCCGATAACTGGGGCTTACTAAAAACTGATTTCAACAGACGGACAGACGGACATCTTTATATCGACTCACCTATCAATAAGGATCCAGAATATATATACTTTTTGACAATTTCGAACAAAAAACCATTTATTAAAGAACTAGTTATAGAAACGTTCAATGGAATGACTACTATCTAGGTTGCAAACAAAAATCAATGGTCGTAACATAAAAGTAGAACGTTCTGGAACTAGTTGCAGAACTGATAGAATTTTTCATGGCTACGTTTAAATCATTTCATTTACATACTTTAGCCGACAAAACTAACAAACAAATGAATAAACAAAAAAAAAAAAAAAAAATCATATTCATTTTTATGTTGGAAACAAAAGATATTTTTATGACCTCTAGGTTTTCCTTAAAGGATCTTTTCCTTTACACGTAAAAAATGTGGCCAATGTTAAAAGATTTTTTTTTTCGTTTTTTACAAAAGGAAACACAGGCTGTAAGTTATGCCATTAAATTCTAAAGATGATTTTTAATTAATTTTTTTCTTACCGAAAATATAACATTGAAGTGCTCAGGGTTTTATGCATTTCTTTAAGGATAAAAATAAATAGAACTGAAATCTTTTTTACTAAATGTAAAAGTTTATAAACTTAAAAAATTTATAAACAGCTTAGCACAAATATAATAAAAAGATTTTTTTCTTTATCAATCGTATTTTATGTTGTATCACAAATAAAATGAAAATAAATTTATATTGAAAGAAACTAGTTAAGATTTATTTTCATTTTATAAAATAAATTTATTTTTCTATTAAACTATCTTTTTTTAAAGAAACCTTTTTGTCACTTAACTACCATTATCTAAAACTCTAAATGAAATAAAATGTGTAAGAAATGTTTTATAGATTTACTAGAAAAACATTTTTTAGAGATTTTAACATTTTATTTTTAAGTAGAGTCAATAATAATATTTTCCCAGACAAAAAATAAACTCTCTGTACATATAAATAAATATAAATTATTTTTATAATATATTTACTTAAAGCTTTTATAGTCTGTAATATGTTTTGACATAAAACAGAACTCAAAAATAGAAATAACATGAAAAATAAAAATACTGGAAAAAAAACACCATTCATCTTGGGTTCGTCATTATTAATATTTTTATTTTTATGTTTAGCCATCCAAAATACATATTTGATGTAGAAAACATAAACTTAGTTTTTCATATTGTTTTTTCTTGTTTTATCTCCATTTATTTACTACTCTTTTTTTATTTTATTTATTTGGAGAAATGTACAGTGAATAACAATACAAAAACATATCATGTGAACTTTTATGCTATTTTTCATATCCAAAACTAATTTTGGGAAATAAATCAGGTAAATATTATTAGAAAAACTGAAAAAATAATAAAAAAAATTTTATATTTAATTATTCAAATTATCACTTATAAATAAGACGGTAGACAAAATATTCATCAACATTGCATTATTATTATCCATGATTTTTTTAGGGCTTTTAAAGCTGCAACTTTCAGCAAAAACTTTTTAGCATATGACTCCTCACATAATATCGGAATAATTCAAGTTTATGAAAAGATTAGAACACTTTTTCCGAAAATAAATTCTTTTTGTTAACCTTTAATTTTTGATGAGGCGATATCTCGCTCAAATTTATGGACTAAGTTCCAATAATACTTTTTATAAGAAAACTAACGTTTTTCATAATTTTCCGTACTTATAAAACCTTTTAGTAAAATTTTATTGTAACCATTCGCATAATATTATATAACAAAACCTTCCAGAAATTTATTTTTTTTATCAATTCACGAAACTACCATCTAGAAATATAAATTAAATATTTTCTTGTCACTGAAATAACTTACTCCAATTTTGGGCCCAAAATCTTTGATTTCCGGCCAACGACAGCTTTGGTGCTTTGTGAGATGGCAAAGATTTAAATTTTAGTATTCCATTTTACATACTTTAGGTTGTCATATGATTTTTAAATGTATGAATACGACTCAAAGATACTATCAGTTTAGAAATAGTTCATATTTGGCGAGACGATACTTCATTTTTAGTGGCAATTATTTTTATTTCCATAATAACCCTATTAAAAATTCTAGATTTCTTTTTTCAAGACTATTTTTTCGGTAGCCTTAGTAATTGTTTGGACACATAAATATGATAACTGTTATTTCAGCTTAGTTTTCAGATATTTGACAAAAAATCCAGCAATTTTCTTTGTATGCTTCATTCAATAACTTCAACAGGACATTTTGTTATTTAATGCTACATTGATACAATAAAACTTTAAATCTTACATGGTTAAATTACTAAGGAAAGATAAATCCCAATAAGTATTTTAATTAAATTCTAATTAATGCATCATAATTATCAAATTTTTATTTTGTATGCTTAGGTTATTTCGTTCGAAGTTCTTAAAGATTTGTATATTTTTCAAATAAGCTATATAAAATATAACATTTTCCATAAACCCCTTAATGCACTTAGATTGTAATGTTTAAAATGATAATTCATATTTTTATTAAATTTATAGCTATCAAAATATATAAACTTTTACACTGTATGCTTACGTTTTTTCGTGCACTGTATTTGAATAATTTTTAATTGATGCAAGAAATAAATATTAGAATAATAATTGAAAACCGATGAATTGTTTTATTTTTCGTAAAAAATATTAAAGAATTTGAATTTTGATCAATTGATACAATTCAAAATGTAATTTGAATAGTTTTTATCGTTAACAAATTTAAATATTTTTGGAAAAATTTCAATTAAATTATTAATCAAAATTTTAAATGATTCCAAATATTTTTATAATTAAATCACTCAAATTACTCCTGCTAACAAATTTAATTAAATTTTTTTTACATAGAAAAATATAAAGTCCAATTTCAATTACGAATAATACATATTCAATTATTTTATTACTTGAATTCATCCTATTAAAAAAAATGTATATTAAATTATTAAAATTAACAGTTATTTTTATTTATATTGGATTAATATATTAACTGATACGATTTGAAAAATAATTTAAAAGCTATAAACAGATTTAATTTTAGTAAAAATATAATAAATTTTGAATTTTGGTCACTTGAATAATTGAAACAATTAAAAAGATAATTGGATTAGTTTTTATCTTTGATAAATCGTTTAATTGGACATATTTTGTCTGTGTGTATTTAAAATATAAAAATTTTAAATTTTTTTTTTTTTAAATTAATTTATTTATTTTTTATTTATTTACTTTTTTTGAAAATTTTTTTGAAAGTTGCCCTAAAGTGCATAAAATCATATATAATTCTTAGTATCAATTTGTATTTGTATATTTTACACTTAGTAAAAGTATTGGTCCACAATTGACCAAAGTTCTAATATAAGTCCCCTTCATGAATTTTTATACTCATACACACTGGTGTAGGGGATCATATGGTCGGGCTTGACCGATTATTACTTTTTTTACATTTTTTTATTTTTTATATTTTTAAAAAATTTGCTCTTTTTCTGAATATTTATACTTTTTACTTTTACGATTTTTATTTTTTTTTAAATGTTTAATTTTATTTAAAATTTGTTTTTTCTTTTTAATAAATTCGCTCCTTTTTTTAAAAGTAGTAAAAATTTTTGAAAATAAAAAATAAGTTAAAATAGTAATTCTGAAATGTGATACATTTTATTATTTTAAATAATTGTAACTCTTTTAAAGATACTCTTTTTCTTTTGAAAATTATTAAATTGTAATTTTTTCTTAAATTTTTACTTTTTGGAATTTTTTTTTTACTTTTGTTTAAAAAGGATATTAGTGTTTTTTTAATTAGTACATTTACTATTTTTTAGCTTTTCTTAAAAATACTTCCTTTAATTTGAAAATTAGTATTTTTAAAAATTTTGTAGAAAATTGGACCCTTTTTTAAAAACAGATCCTTTTTTTAATAATACTTTTTTGAAAATTATAACTTTTGTGTTCCTTTTATTTATTTTTATTTTTTAATGTAATACATTTTTGGAATATTATTTTTTTAAATTTTTACAATTTTGTTATTGTTTTTTTAAAAGGTGGTACTTTTTCCAAAATTTTTAAAGGTATTTTTTAAATATCTATACTGTTTTTTTAAATTGGTAATTTTGTGAAAATGTTTACTTTCTCCTGAAAATGAAAAAATTTATTTTCATTTCCTAAAATTGGTACTTTTCCCAATTTTTAAAATTTAGACTTTTATTTGAAAATAATAATAATAAAAATAATAATGTATATTAAATGGGTTCTTTTTGAAAATGTATAATTTTTTAGATAATGCTGCTTATTATTTTTTAATTTTACTTTTTTTAAAACCAATAATTTGTATAAATTAATACTTTTTCAAAAAAAAAAAAAATAATAATTTTAACATTTAAAAATGAACACTTTTTCTAAATTTTGCTGAGTGTTGAAAGTTTTTTTAATTTTTTTCTTTAATTATATGGTACTTTTTTGAAATTTAGTACTTTTTAAATAAAAATACTTTTTGGATGCCGGATGAAACTCATATAACCAAACTCAAATGATATTTTAGTTATTTTCAGTAAATGAATGTAATTTTTGTTAAGAAATTATTAGAATTTACTTAATCTGTAGACTTGAAATGGAATTAAAATGGACGACAAAATATGCATATTTGCAAACTTTTTGCAGTTTCACAATATCAAAGTATAAAAAAAAATTGGATTTTATAAAAATTAATTCCTATATTGACTTCAATTATTAAGTTTTTCACATTAAAACAATAATATCTAGAATTGAACACTTCTGTAGAAAATTAAAAAAATGCTTAAAGAAAACCCAACTCAAACCACAATACAAAAAAAAAAAAAAATATGTTAAATGAAATGTTTTCATGGTAATGAAAAATACGGTTTGTATGCTGTACATTGTGCCTCTGTTTGGTTATGTAAACGAGACAAGTCTCTTTTGTATATATATATATACAATAAGAAAAACAAAAAAAAAGGAAAAAACTAATTTCGAAAATAACAAAAGACCACCATGAATGGCACTTACACTCTTATACGTTAACATAAGAAATAATAAAAATACATACCTACATACATTCAAATACATATGTATATAAAATAGTAAAAAAGGAGAACAAACAAAAATAAAAATACGCTCTCATACTTACTTATACATGAACTCTTAAAACATAAACAGACAGACAGATATTTACACACATACAGTAAGGAATAAAAGATAAAAGTCGGTCGACTGACTAGTAGTGAATTAAAAGACAAAATAAATATAAATAAATTATAAGATTTAACAAGGAAATAAATGTTACTAATACGCCACCGAGTCTCAAAAGTTAGAAAATTTTAATATGAATATATGAATGCATTTAAAATGTAAGTGTAAGAATATACGAGGAGTGTTTTCGTATCTGAATGATTAATAAAATATTTACTTAAAGAAACATAATAAATTTATTGTTATATATAATGTTAAAAAATTATTTATTTTTTTATTTGTTGAAAAACAATAAAAAATAATAAAAATACAAGTCTAGTCATATAAGGGTTCAAAATTTGACAGAGGGAAAGGAAACTTTTTATATAGTATGCATTGACATAGTTTCTTATACATCCTAGCAAAAGTGAACAATATTCACCGTACGTGAGATATTAGTGGGCGAAAGATTATATATAAAAATCATTACGATGTTCAAAATCATTACAAACTAAAGGGTATGTTATATTTATGTAAAATGCTTTGAAAAATATTTTTATATGCGTTTGTGCTGATGTTTGTAACCCCAAAAATATTGGTCTAAGACCCACCTTAATTTATACCAATCAGCTTAGAATCACTTTCTGAGTCGATTTAACGATGTCCGTCCGTCTGTCCGTCCATGTAAACCTTGTAATCAAACTACAGGTCGCAATTTTGAACCAAAATTAATGAAATTTGGTACCAGGTTTCTTCTAGTCCAGGGACGAAGCCTATTGAAATTGGTTATGATCGGTCCATTATTTCACCTAGCCCCATACAAATGTCCTCCCGGAAAAGGGTTTAACGATCATAAATCCCTTAAATATAGCAATATTTAATGAAATTTGGAATATATAAGTTTTATATAAGTCTAAATAAGTGTGCCGATTTTTAAAAAGATCGGTCCATAATTAACCATAGCTCCCATATAAACCCCTTTTCAGAAAATCACTTTAACGGGCATAAATCCCATTAAAATGTTAGTATCAAGTTAATATTCGACGCAAATAAGTTCTATATATGAACACAAATGATAGTGCCAAATTTTACAAAGATCGGTCCATAATTTACCATAGCTCCCATATAAGGCCCTCTTTCGGGAATCACCCAAAAGTGAATAAATTCATATAAATGTCAACATCAACGTAATATTCTGTATTCGTATGTTTTATTTTACACTTATGAGTATCGGTCCACATTTGACTCCAAGTCAAGACCCCTCCCCGAATTATAATGTATACAATGGTGTAGGGTATCATATGGTCGGGCTTGACCGACTATATCTTTTTCTCTCGTTTTCACTTAATTTATTGCTTCTTTCAATCATCTACTTGATTGATATAATTAGAATACAGATTTTTTCCATTTAAAAAATTTGTTTCAATCAATTAACACAATTTTTAAAGTTATATTTTTTGAAATTAATTTTTTAATTAAAATTTTAAAATAATTTAATTAAAAAAAATATTGATACATTTTTTAGAATATCATGGGAACAAATTTATCTACCGTGGAAAAATTTTAAAAATTACTTCTACAGTAAAATTTTGTTGGCTTTTGGTAATGACTACTTCTTATTAGATACATTACCTGGTAATGAGTTGTCATTATTTTTCTTATTTCTTTGAGTAATAAAGTTACTTTATCTGAAACTAAGATTATAATTAAAATAAATGACGAACTTAATAGGGTTTTAAAATAATATCTTCTAATACGATATTCATATTATAATCGAAGAATACGTATAAATAAATCCAAGAGGATTTTGGAGTCTGTATTGTTGAAAATTGTAGTAAATATTAAAAATTCGAAGTGGCGGAAATATTGCGTCCAAATTTATTAAGTTACGTATCTTACACTTATTTTTTTTACACACTTAAAAAACACTTCAATAATATTCTTTTAATTATTTTATCTGGATTTTTTCAGATAAGTATTTAGAAATTTACACAATATAGTTTAGGAAGACCACACACACGATGCGTATGATAAAATAAATTCAGAAAAAGTTTTTTCAAAAAAATCCAAATTTAACCAAAAATTAAATGTCTGCCGTCAAACTGTTTCCAATATTATTAAACAATATCAGAAGAATTTGACCATTGATAGGAAACCTGGTTCGGAAAGAAAAAAGGTCTACTGATATTGGGAAGACCAAGAAAATTGAAAGCATACTGAAAAGATCTCCAAACTTATCTGGTAGAAAAGTATCCCGGTTAGCTCAGTGCTCTGACTATTTCGTGCAAAAAGTCAAAGCTAAGTAAGGCTTAAAAACATACAAAGTCCAAAAAATTCCAGACAGAAATGCTGCAAAAAATTTAAAAGCCAAGAATAGGGCACGGAAATTAAAATCAAATTTCATTCAAAAATTCTCGTGTTGTATAATGGACGACGACGACGACATACGTTTGTATGTGCTGGCAGAATTTTTGCAGTTTCTGGGTCAAAATTTTTTTGATGCTAATGCTCGAAGAAGATACGTTTAGGACCCAAAAGCAAAAAAAATTCTTGCTTTGGCAGTTGCGGCAAAGAAAGAAAGTCCTTTGTTACAGTCGGCTTTATAAATACCGAAATATACATCAAATAATGTTTGCAAGAAAGGCATCTTCCTTTCATAAGAGAGCACAATGTGTCCACAACGTGTCATCATGTCACTGCAGTAAAAAAGCTCTGGAGTGGTACCAAAACAGTAACATAGTTTTTGTACCAAGAAAGGTCAATTCTCCAAATTTTCCGGAGCTAAGAAAAATATTGGGCTCTTGTGAAAAAAGAATTGAACAGCACAAAAAAAGGCATCTCAAAATATTTTAAAAGGAGATTGGCAAACAAAAAAGAGAGTGAAACAACTATTAAATCTCTAATGGAAGAATTATCAAAATTATATTTTTCTGTGAACTGTAATATAATATCAATTAAATATAAAAAAGCAAAAACTCTAAGATCAACCGTTTCCAAATTATTGAATTTTATATGGGAAATTCTTCAAACTCGTTTACATTTGATGTTCAATAAAATTTCGAAAATTTTTAATTGGCACATCAACGATATTTAGTACCAATATTCCTTGGCTCTAGTGGAACACAGAACTGCTCGCGTGAATGACTTTTACCGAACGGCATCAATGTTATGGCGGTTTAAGATAAAAATTAAAAAAAAAAAAGCCAAAATTCTATTTATAGTCCTAAATCAAAATTTATTGCATTTATGTATTCTACAATGCTGTATCTAAAATACAAATTAAAAATATCGCTTAGGTATGCGTGGATATATTAGCGATTTAATAATTATTAAACCTTATCAAATTTGCAAAATTCAGTTTTTAGTGATGTAGTCTTGTTCATATTCATCCATTTATTGCAAAATTCATAATTTTTTTAAGTAAGTCATAAGACAATGTCATTTATATAAATTTTTTAATTGCACTTAGTCAAATCTCTAAAGTTGCATTAAATGAAAAATCGTACATTTTTTCGAACGCCATATTGATTTTGATATATGGTATTAAAGCAGCTACAGATTGACATATATCATCGCCAATTTTGATTAGCGACTTGGATGTGCCCCGACGATTAATGTTAAACTAAAAACATCGCGTTCTTAGCACATGAAAACCGTTGATGAATATTATTAGTGAAATCATATTTTCTGCGTAAGTAAAACTTAACACAAAAATTGACTAAATTTGACTTATAACGCCAAAATCCGCTACAACAAAATATGCAAAATTTCTGATTTTTTTAAAATAGCTATACACGTTTAGCAGTTTAATATTTTAAAACGCCACAATGATTTTTAAATGTCATTTGGAAACCTTCTTTGATAACGCTCTACTCTAGCTTCACTGAAATAAAGTTACGAGTGTGCCTCGCAAAAAAGGCACCTCTTGGAGCCATTCACGTTTTTTCTCTCCAAGTTTGGGTACCTCCTACAGCATTTCTGTTGAGGGCACATTAACGAGATATATGTCAAATGATGCATAATTTCAAGAGCTATTAGGCTCTGTTTTGAGTTTTGAAATATCCGAAACGGCGTAAAATCCCCAGTGAAAAAACTGCAAAATTTAAAATTTTTTTAAAATTTGGTTTCACGACTTTTGCACAATACAATTTGACACTGGTTAATTGCACGATAATTAAATCCATGCTGGTCCTTTTCTGCAAGTGTTTATAGTATACATTATAAGAATTGGACATGTATGCTAAAATTTGCGACTGCAGCAAGAAAGAGAAATAAAAAAACTTGTTAGTTGCCGGCACCACGTGGAACCGTTTCAGGTCTTGAATTTTTTTTGTGTTACACAATTAAGTGTTGTTAACATAATTGCATCAAAAGTTGTTTAAAAAAGTCAGAATTTAAAAAAATATTTGAGGTTAAAGGTCGGTTTCATAAAGGCAAACGTAAAAAGAGAATTGCCCATATATGTTAAGATTTTTTCGAACGTATTCCTTATTGGAATTTTATTTTATTAACCGAAGCATTTATATTTTAAACAAGTTTATCGTTTTAGATTTCATTTTCTATAGTTTAATTTCTTCCGGATTCAAGTTTACGATAGAAACTAAAATATAAGACTTTTCATAACTTATGATACTGTATAACGTTAACCAGTTTACATTATCATTAGCGTCTGAGGATTATAAACCAATAATAAATAAATATTAATCATACGCAATATGGTAATATTTATAAAATTTTTTGCTGTTAATTAAATGTTCCTTGTTCAATATATTTATTAAAAAAATCAAATCTTTAATTTCAGTGACCTGTAAATTTAACTAAAGATTGACCGCATATATGCAATATCTTTAAATAGAGATTAATGTTTACATAACCTCTAAAATTATAATTGTTTTCACAACCATTACATACACACGAAAACTTATATCTTCTTTTCATAAAGTTTTCAAAAAAAAAAACAACATGAACAAATTACAACAAAAAAAAATATAATATAAATAATAAAACAAACACCCTGTTGCCCAGTGTAAACTTAACCACCGCTTGTACTATATATGGTTTAAATAACACTAGAAGTGGCTTGTGGTCCACCACAATAATGTTTTTCTTTTGTATTTTATAAAACAAACAAAAAAAAAATAGGAACTACAACAAAAAAAATTTAACACCGACCTTGTCGTCCTGGTCTTATAGTAATGTTAAAATTAAATTAAATTTCAATTTAATTTTAATAAAAAAAAAAAATCAAATAGGAATAATAAAAAAATAAGGAACAACAATAACATTAAGGAATAACTACAACAAAAACAATTATCTTAAAGAAAGAAAAAATAAAAATCAATGTAGTTGATCTCATTACGTATTTTGTAATAGTGAGAGAAAGCGGGAGAATATGGACAAAACAAAAGATAATTGTTTTTACTGTTATTTGTTTACAGAAAAAAAAGAAGAAAAAACTTAAAATATTAGACAGAAATACAATAAAAAAACTAAATTGAACATATATATGACATAATAAAAAGAAGAAAGTTAAAAGTTTGGTCAGGATGATAAAATGTACTCACCCTACATGAAGTAAAGAAAATAATGTATATAAAACATTTCTATTTAGAAAATTTATTAAAAGTACATAGTTTGGAAAAACTGATTTTTCTTTTTTAGCTATCGTAAGTCGTTAGAGTGTATAATGAAGAATAGCATTAATAAAAGTTCACACAGTGAAACAAAAAAAGCTACGGAATAAAAATATCATATCATAAACAGAATCAAAAGTAATTTAGCATTTTCAGTACAATCTGAGTCTCAATTTTATACATCAGATAGAAATTTGAAGTATCAAAACATCATAAGCTCCATCGTATTGTTCTATCGATGTGTTGTAAATATTTTTCAAACTAAATTTTTGAGAACAAAAAGAAATTCAGTTCCGAAAATTTGATGAAATATCAGATTTTTGGTCAAATTTTCCATTATTTTTTATTTTTTTGAAATTTCGAAATTTTGATGATAAACAAGTTTTTTTTTTTGTGAATTCTTATATTTTTAGTAAAAGTCAACATTTTTGGTGAAATTACAAAAATTTATTGAAATTTTAGCCGAAATAATTAAAAAAAAACAAAAAAAAAAAAAAAAACATTTTCTACACCTCAAAAGTGCATAGTTAGTGCTTAGTTTTTAATAATTACTTAAACCAAAATAGATAAAATTAGACGGGCTGAATACGAATCTACTTTTACTTTTATGCTATCAGGTCTTGACTTTTTATGTCTAACAATTCCTCCTTAATAAGGCAATTAATTATATGAGCACTATATATTTCACCACAACTGTACGATTTCGATAAATGAAACACCAAATAAATAAGAATTTGCAACTTTCAATCGATTACATATCGATGTAAGTTATTTAAATTGGGAAATAATTGATTTTTGGCCGCAATTTACCACCGTGCACAGTGTCTGACATTAATAGCTCCACTTTTTCCAAATTGCTCCTGTAAACCGAATATAGGAAAACAGTTTGTGCAAAAGTGTCAAGTTTATAAGGTAACATTGAAACATAAATTTCTACAATCTTTGATTTCAGCAGGATAATATATAAGGAATGAGATCGAAAAATTCTTAACATACATAATATTCAATAACTTGGAAACGGTTGATCTTAGAGTTTTCATTATTTTTTTTTTAATCATTTGATAATTTAGCACAGATCACAGAAATATATAATTTTTATGGTTCTAACCACTAATTATAAAATTGTGGACCATTTATGAAAACCCTTTCTTTGGAGATTTGATAGTTGCTTCAGTCACTTTTTTGAAACAGTGTGCATATCTTATGTTAAAATCTTCAGTATTTTGGGACACCTTTTTTGTGCTCTTGAATTCACTTTTCACAAGAGCTCAATATCTCTCCACTGGTCTAAGCTATGGACAATTTTGAAAATTGACCTCTCTTGGTACTAAAACTATGTTATTGATTTGGTACCACTCCAGAGCTTTCTTACCGTAGTGACATGATACCAAATGGGTGGACACGTTGTGCTTTCTTAAGAAAAGAAGAAGTCTTTTTTGCAAATTTTGGTATTTATAGATCCGAATGTATCAAATGACTTTCCAGTTTTGCCGCAACTGCAAAAAGCTTGTCATACCATGAATTTTGTAAGAAATTTTTGCTGCTTTTGGGTCTTAAACTTATCTCCAACATTACTTCGAGCATTAGCAATAAAAATATTTGAGACACAAGCTGCGAAGATTCTGCCAGCACCTACGTTTCTTCGTCAATTATACAGCTTGAGTATTTTTGTATGAAATTTGGTTTTAAATTCCGAGTCCTATTTTTGGCTTGTAATTTTTTTTGCAAAATTCCAGTTCGGAATTTTTTGAACTTTATATGTTATCAACTTTCCCATTAGCTTTAAATTTTCGCACCAAATAGTCGAAGCATTGAGAAAACTGAGCTGATTTTCTACCAGATGTGTTTGGAGTTCCTTTCAATATGCCTTTAATTTTCTGGCCTTCCCAATATCATGTGGTCCTTTTTTCTTACCGAACTAGGTTTCACATCAATAGTCAAATTCTCCTGATACTGTTTAATAACATTAAAAACGGTTTTACGGACGACATTTAATTCTGTGGCCAATTATTTGTAAGACCTATTTGGATTTTTTGAAATTTTGTAATAACTTGTAGGACGTAAATCTTTTTCGTCACTTATTTTGATGAAAATAAGGACAAATTAACATGGTTGTTATTAAAAATAATAACTGAAGTATTTTTCCATGATAACTAGATCAAAAAAAAAATAAAAAATTTGAATATTGATTCCGAAAAAAGTTATGAGGCAAAGTGTGTGTTAAGATTTTTTCGATCTCACTCCTTACATATCTTATGTTCAAGTTCTAAACATAAAAGAATAAATTACATCCTTCCTGTTGGTTTTTAAGGAAATGTCTGACCTTTTCTAGAATTTTTCCAATTAATGGTTTTATTGTGTTTCGGTCACTGTTTCGATCGATTAACTCCACTTATTTTTAAACTCCGTTACATTTTATACTGAGCTTTTGATGTCCTTTAAATAATTTTTTACTAGAGCCCAATATCTTTCAATTGTACGGAGTTCCGGACAATTTCTGTGTTACCACTCTTTGTTGCTGTAATGAGAAGAGAGAACAAGCCAGAAAAAACGGATACATTGTATTTTCTTAGGAAAAGTAGTATATTTCTGTGTTAATGGAACCATTTTTTATGAATGAAATGCTTATTTCCCGCATATGCATATGGCTTCCCAAATCAAAAACTTTTTTGGAATTTTGATTTCTTTGATACACGATATTTTTCTGCTATATACCCTCTAGCATCTACAACATAGAACACCTGGCCAGGAAGTTGAAAAAAGTCAGCCTATACCGAACGTTTAATCCTCTATTATACACTAATCATAATTATTAAAAAAAAAAAAATCTTCTGAAGTACTTTCACGTTATTTTTTACCTTCAAATTCTTGCTTGCGTTTCTGTTAGGATTTTTTTTGTACTTTGTACGTCTTCAGTTTAGATTTACTTTCAGCTTTTTTGATAAAGATTTAAAGCAATTAACTTTTTGTGATACTTTTCTTCCAGAGATGAGGGGATTTTCCTTCAAAATCCTTTCCTTTTTGTCTAAGTCCTACAGCCTGAAGATACTATTTTTCTTCCACTACCAGGTTTCAATTCAGTGACATGACTTCTTTTGTATATGATCCAAAAAACTGTATTTTGTGACACAAATGCCTTCCTGACAATTATTTTATATAACCGATGTAAGATTTAGTGAAAAATTACAATTAACTGTTTAGATTTTTTCTGTTCAATTTCCATTTTAAGAAAAACTATTTTGCTATTACCATGAAACTGAGTACATGGCTAGTGAGCATAATGACAAATGTTAACAGAATTATTTATTTTTCACCACATCAAAAGTTATAAGCCCAAAAGCATGCACGAATTTTTACGAGCGCAGTCCTTTTTTGGAATCTTCAGAAAAACATGTATGTCATAAGACCACAAAAGGGAAACGTGCTACTGAAGAGTCTGTTGAGACAATCACATAAATGTAATTGTAATGGGAATATATATTTATCTAATTGAGATGTAAGAACATAAAATGAATTTGAGTTTGGTTTGTTTAATTCTTATTTCAAAACGATATTATAAGCTCATGCTCTAGAACTATCTTTTATATCCTTTTCCCTCTAAATCATCACAAATAGAATAATAAACCTAACACACCCTCCTATAAGTTGTAGTGGGTGATGAAAAAAAAAAATAAAATAAAATGACAGCAACAATACGAAAGTAGTGGTGAAGTCAAGTAAGGAGTTGAATTCCTTTTGGGACAATAATGAATGGTTTGTTGGTGGTACTTTTGTTGATGTTGTTGTTGCTATTGTTCAATGTTACGCTTGTTTTGTTGTTGTTGTTCTTTTTAGCAAATGTACATAGTTTCATTGTTGCCGTTGTCGTATTGGCCTTTTTTGTTATTTTTCTTCTTTTATTTTATGGCTTGAAACGAAAGGAAAGGACACAAAAACGACGACACACAAAAAATGTATGAAAAATACATACAATGTAACAATAACAACAACAAAAAACATGATGTTGATTCCATCATAGTGTTATGTAAAATAACATGGTGTATTTTCCTTCTTTTTATTATCTTAGTTTTTTTGAATACCTTTAGTTGGGTTTTGTTTTAATTTAGTTTAATTTGATTTAATTAGATTTATTTTTAGTATTACATACCTTGTGTGATAAATAATATATTAAATGAAGACAATGTAACTACGGAGTTGGACATACTGATTCCATATTACTATTAAACAAAACTATAGTTTAAATATTTCTTTTACTTTTGTTTAAAAAAAAAAAAAATATTTTGTTATTATATTTTATTTCTTTTTTTTTAGATTTTTTTAACTAAATTGAATGAACTTTTAACTTAGATTCTAAATAGAATTTATTTTTTGTTGTTACTTTTTTTCCTGGTTCACTTTGAAATAAAAAAATTGCATGTTGTTGCACTATAATTTTATATAACTTTCTTTTAAAAAGGAGAAGCACAAAAAAAGGCAAAACTTATATTTAAAAAATAAAAATCAAACACAACCGTAATTTTGCTTTATTAGTCGAGGTTTTTGATTATCCAAATATTTCTTATTTTATTCAAAATTTCATTTAATTTTTTTTTTTCTTTAAATTGTAAACAATTTTTCCTTAAATTGCCGTTTAAAATTTGCTTTATTTTTACATAAATTGTAAAAGTATTGCTCTCAAATATTTGTTTTCTATTTTTTGACGACCGTTATGTTTGACAATTTGCACTCGACTAAATTTTCATTTACAGTTATATTTTATTTTACACTTTATTCGATAGGTGTGGTGTATTTCTCTCAAATGTGGTGTAATGTGATTCTGCTCCGTATTTACAAATATATTTTAGTTTAATGTTTATCATTTCTGTTATTTTCTATTGACATTCATAACAATGTGTTGTGTATAAACAAAACAGACAAAAAAAAGTAAATAATAAACATTGAAAGTACTTAGAACAGTTGGCTTTCACTCTTCTTCTCTTAAGCGAAATTAAGGAAGATAAATAGCAAGTGTCTTTGTTTTTCTTTTCATTCCTTTTTATGTTTTACGTTTTGTGTCAGAAAAAAAGGATGTTGAAATGTGACACAACGGAAATACGAGAAATATATTTAGTGGAAAAAAGCTTTACGTAAATGTATTTAAATGTCTTTTGGTTTACATAATGAAATAAACCAAAAGTGTTAGAAAATGCATCAACAAAACGTTTTAAATATTTCCGTTAAACTATGGCGTTGTAAATTTAGAAAGGAATAAAGAATTTCTAGAAATATTTTAGCAGTTTTTTTTAAGAAAGGGAAGGAAAGGTGAAATATTATTTCACTATGAGAAAATAATGGAATTTCAGAGGTGAGGTGTTTTCGAGTTCATTTGGAGGAGTTCAGATCCCTAGCGGGTCGAAAGTTGGTCACCTCGGGTATGTAATTTTTTTGAAAAATCGTCAAAAACTAATTTATGATATGACAGAAGATTATCTCTTTCAGTTGAAGATATTCAGGTCGAAATAAATTTGTACCCCATTTATTGCCTTGTATTTTTTTATTTTTTTTAACATGGCAGGCTTAATATTGCCCTTAATTTTTTTTTAATATTCGCCAGATTCCCTACAAAATTCTAAATAATATTGCTGCAAGAATCATATCATCCATCATCATATCAATTATAATCTGAATTTGGAACTTTAAAAAATTTCAAATTTTTTTTTTTTTTTTTTTGTTTTTTTTTTTTCCAAAAAGGTGGCACTATTTATTCACTGATAAAATTTGTTTTTTGCTCCTAGCTTTAAATTTTTTTAATGTTTTCAAAAGAAATCTTAATGTAAATACGTGTAAAGTAAATCCGGAGGAGCTTGAGGCAAAAGTCTGCCCACAAGTCCTATCCAAACTTTGTCAATTTTGAAAAATCGTTTTAACTTTTTTTGTTAAATTCTCAAATTGCAAAGCTGGACCCGACTTGAAATTATTTTAATTATATAGCTCCATATGTAAGGTAAACACCCAAAAATTATTTTCTGACTGACGCCCCTTATAACAACAGGGTTACCATTTCAATGAAAAAAAGTAAATTTTTTATACACGTTTTATTCGGATTGGGATTTTGAATATTTTCATGTAAAAAAAAGTGGGAGTTTTTTTAATCCCCTGATTTTAGGATAAGTTTATACATATTAAACTGAATTTTCAATAAAATAAAACTATTCGTTTAAATATTAACTTTATGTTAAAAAAAACCGCAAAAATGCAAAATTTTAAGCCCTTCGAGAAATTCTGCTATCAAATTACATTCCTCTAATTTTTTTTATAAATTATCAATCTCCATATTCTAACCTTTTCTTAGATACTAAATACTTGTATAAAAAGTTTATACTTGGTCTTCTCTGGCCAAATTAAGCTATTTCTCATACATTTGTGTATGAATGCTGCTTAAGACAGTTTGTTTATACATGTAAGAAGCAAGTTTAAATAATTTGTGTTTTTACTTGTATCTAGCTAGCATCATACATTTGCGTACAATAAAACAACACAACGTAGCTTAATTTCACTATGCAACAGTATTTTGGGGCGGAATCATTCCAATTGCAATTGATAGCTTTTGATATGTGTAATAAACTTTAAAAAGGATTTTTCACTGGTAGGCAAAATTTTTGTTTTATGACAACTTAAACTTTTCTATTTTTTTTACCAAGGTAGTTACAGATAAATCGAAAAACATAATATCAATATAGTTCGAAGCTAAAATAATTTTCCATAAATGTTTAGAGCATTTAACGGGGAATATTTCGTTAGAACTTTAAATTCATTTATCTTACCTTATAAGGGGTCATTTCTAGTGCGTTTTAAGGAAATTACATGAAAGTCGATTTAAACTTGAGTTTAATGGGTTAAGATGTTCTATAGATATTTTCTTCTTCAAATTTTACTAGGGATCTCCAAAGATAAAAAATTCATCCGACTTATCATATGTTGTTAAAAAAGAAAATTATGAAATTTTCCACATTTCTTATATAAACTCCTTAAACTAGGCAACAGTGATGCCAAATAAAATTTAAGAAAAATCCCTCTGTTTAGTTGAAAAATTCCCTCTTTTCCCTTTTTTTAGAAAAAAATTTCCCTCCATCTTTCCCTCCTACTTAAAATCGCTATTTTTTTTAATATATACTAAAAAAATGTTAGTAAAAAATGCATTGAAGTTTACATAAATGTAGTTTTTCTTTGTAATTCAATAAAAAATATACAAAGATATTTTAAACAAAGAACGAGAACAGTGAAAATATCCATTCGGCAAATTAAGATTTCTTTTTTTAAATGAATGTGTATGATAATACTGCATTTTTTTGCCTTTTTATTTAAAATGTTTGTCGTTTTTTGAGGTGAATTTATACGTTTAAATATTCCCTTTATTTTGACAAAAATTAAAATTCCCTCCCTCTTTCCCTTCGACTAAAATTTGCTTTAAAAATTCCCTCAAAAAGGGAAAATTCCCTCCATCTGACATCACTGCTAGGCAATAAATTGTACAAATCGTAAACAAAATTAATAATAATTTCATCAATTTCATTTGTTTGGATAAACGCTTCACTGTATGAACTATGGACCTTCGGTGATCCCTAGTGAAATTCGACGTAGAAAATTTCTGTAGAATATTTTAACCCATTAAACTCAAGTTTTGATGGACTTTTGTTTAATTTTATTTAAACGGACTAGAAATGATCCCATATAATTAGAGATAGATGAATAGAAAGTTCTAATGAAATATTGCCATTTAAATGTTCTAAACATTTATGTTTAAATATTTTAGCTTCGAACTATATTTATATTATTTTTTTCTATTTATCTGGTCATAAAACAACAATTTTGCCTACCGGCGAAAAATCCTTTGGAGGGTTTATTGCACATATCAAGAGCTATCAATTGCATTCGGAATGATTCCGCCCCCACGCGGTGATCATCAATTTGTTGCATAGTGTTATTTGAAATTTTAAACTTTAGATTTTTGGTTTAAAGTCAAATTTTTGACAAAATTTCGTATTTAAGGTGATATCTCGAGTTTTGAAGGAAATTTTTAATTTTGGAATATTTGATGAAATTTCGCATTTTTGGTAAAATTTCAGAATTTTTTTAAATTTAATGTCAACACTATTATAAACGAAATCGAGTGCTATATTCGTCTGTGCCGAATCTTATATACCCTTAACCCAAGTTGGGATGTTATATAAAAATGAATATAAAAGTTAATGAAACAACAACACCAAATGAAGACAACATCAATTTAAATAAAATTAAATAAAACAAGCGGGAATTTATATTCGGATTGGCCGAATCTATACACCCACCATAAATTTTTTCAAATTTTACGTTATATGGGAGGTGGGCGACCACGCACATTTTTGTTTCCGAGTTTACATTGATCTTTGAACTATTTGTAAAGAATTTCGTTCACCTTATATAGGAGATGGGAGGTAAAGTGGGTGGACCACACCCATTTTTGGTTTCCAAGTTTATATCGACCGTCGAACTGTCTGTACTTTTGTTTAAAAGATATCAGCAGAAAAGTATGAAATGAAACTACAACGGACACCTATTACTGTTTATATCGACCGTCGAACTGTCTGTACTTTTGTTTAAAAGATATCAGCAGAAAAGTATGAAATGAAGCTACAACGGACACCTGTTACCAAAAAAAACCTTATATAAGATAAATATATACATAGATCGACTCACCCATTTTTGGTTTCCAAGTTTATATCGACCGTCGAACTGTCTGTACTTTTGTTTAAAAGATATCGGCAGAAAAGTATGAAATGAAGCTACAACGGACACCTGTTACCAAAAAAACCTTATATAAGATAAATATATACATAGATCGACTCAGAATCTAACCAGGACCCAGAAAATATATACTTTATGGGGTCTTAAATGATTCTTTCGACATGTTACACAGGGAATGACAAAATCATCTTTTTGATGTACCCACCATGGGAGTATTTTTAAAATATATAAACCGATTAATTGACTTAAAAATTTGAACAAATATTTGTGACAGATCTGTGCAAGAACGAAGACCGCAGCTTATAAGTCCCAAAATTTGCTTTGTTTCTGGTTGTTTCTGAATCGATTTGGTTGATTCAAAAAACCGAAAATTTAGAAAAATACATATTTGTGACCATTCAATATAACAACAATGTCTTTAGCTAAAAATGCGTTTTGGCTGATATTCCAGATACTAATGAACCGATTGAGTTTATTCCTGCAGCAAAAAAAATGGAATTTTCTGTGAAAAAATTAAGTCTCTAGTCCTAAATTTGATATAGCGTATTGTTGTTATTGTTTTTCAGTGCCCATAAAAGCCATTATATATATTTTAAAAAAATTAACAATACCTCGTTTGCTTATGAATATTGATAACCAATTTGTACAATAACGAAACCCGTAGCTTATATAGGAGCTTCAAAATGTATGAAAATGCATTTTGGACGATATCTCGTATACTAATGAACCGGTTTTGTTCATTTATTCATCAAAAAATTAAAAAAATTCGGAATCTTAGCATAGAAAAGCCGACAACAAAAACAACTTTTGGAGGCATCTTCGGTTTTTTGACGCAAAATCGTTAATAAATAGCCGAGAGGCTTTTGATAATTTTTATTAGCGTTCTTCTAAGGAATATTCCATATGGCTTTCTAAAACCTAATTTCAATTTTATATTGGGGCTTTCTAAAAACTGATTTCAACAGAAAGAGGATATCGTTATATAGACTTCCCTATCAATAATGATCCAAAATATATATACTTTTTGGGATCTTAGATGAATATTGAAGAAATTACATACGGAATGACAAACTTATATATACCCTTTTTACACCTGTGGTGAAGGGTATAAAAAACATCTAACCCATTTACAATATTAAATATTTTTCAGAAAACAACTCAAAAAAGCGCAAAGGGCAGAATAAAGTTACATTTTAACCAAAAATTAAAACGCCATAAGAGTCATATTAATATGACAAACAGTATTGTGCAGAACATAAGTAACAAATTTAGGGGTTATCCTAAATGTTGAATTATTTTTTAAAGTATTAAATTTACAACAGAAATAATTTTATAAAATTGTTAACATATTTGGGTATTAACAAAAATTTGTGCTTTAGGAGATGTGAATTTATTTATTTTTGCAAAAACGAGAAAAATACCATAAGTTCTCTATATGAAACGTTCGTACAGACTGACTTTTTTCAACTTACTGGCCAGGAACTCCATGTTGCAGATGCTAGAGGGAATATGGTAGAAAAATATCGTGTATCATTAACACAGAAATATACGTGAATGAGTACCTTTGGAAAAGACTTCTAACTTTCTAAGATAATACAGTGTATCCGCTTCTTATCATTACAGCAACAAAACAATGGAGTGGTAACAAAGAAATTCAGGTATGTGATGAAAACCGATCGTTTTCAAATCGAATCGGTTTGAAAGGTTGTGATGAATTTCGATCGATTTCGGAAACCATTTTGGCAACAATGATCTTTTTTCATTATGAATATACTGCTAATGTGAAAAATAACAAATTAATTGTAAAGAAATGTAAAAATTATGTAATATAATCGAATAGAAAGTGATTTAATTCTAATTTTTATCAACAAAAACGAAAAAATAAATACATCACACATTTTTTCGATTTAAAATCGATTCATTTTCGAAATCGTTTTCTATCACAAACCTGATTGTTAGTGTTTGTACCGAAAGAGGCTTATCCATCAAATTGTCGGGAACTCCGTGCAATTGAAAGATATTGGGCTCTAGTAAAAAAATAATTTAAAGGGCATTAAGCTCAACATGAAATGAAACGGAGTTTAAAAATAAGTGGACTTATTCGAGCAAAAATGTAACCGAAACACAATAAAACCTTTAACTGGAAGAATTCTGGAAAATATCAGATATTTCCTAAAAAACCAACAGGATAAAATTTAATCTTTTATGTTTGAGCTGATTTGTATGCAAGGATTTTTCCATGTGCAGTCCCTATATAATTTCGTAAAACAATTTTTGTTGTAAAATATATTATATTGATTTTGTTCTGCACATTACTGTATATGTGAAAAAAGAAGTCCGTAGTTTTTCTAGAAGCTTTATACCTAAATAATTGTGTTTTTTTTTTTTTATAACTTATACATTTATCAAAAGATTATGATGATCTTCAATAGTAAACTTATCAAAATTTTGATTACAATAAACACAAATTTAATTGTTTTATTTAAATTTAAACTATATAATCTATATTTCTTTAATGAATTCTACACATACATTTTGTAAGTAATATAGATATAATCAATTAAAAATTCAATATATAAAGTATAATTATTAATTTTGTATGAATGTTGCGATATACATATATATTTTTTTAAATACTCATAAAAACTTTTAATTTTTTGTTTACATAATAAAATTAAATTTTAAATAAAATGAAATTTTAAATAAAATTAGTAAGTAAATAATGTATACAATGTTATCAATGATGGATGATGAACTTAATAATTAGTATTTAAATAATAGTCCTTTTAGTAATACAGTAGTTGTAGTTAGTGCAAATTTAAAACAAAATTAAATATGTTTTCAACATTTCAATAAATGCGATATTCTTTTTTAAAGTTAATTATCTATTTTTTTTTTTTTTTTTTTTGTTAACGCCTTTTATTAACACGTTCAATATATTTAGTTTTATTTAATGCACGTTTAGCTGCATTTGGATCCATCATGCGTTTCCAATCAGTTTGGCCAACAACAAAGCCGACAGCGCGCATTTTTTCCTGTTCACGTTTTTCTTCAATGTCTGCCCAACGGACCTGGAAAAAAAAAAACAAACAATAAATTGAGAATTAATACATATATGAATAGATCTATAAAACAATATAATAACTCAGATAGTACAAAAAACTTACTCTCTTTTTGCCTTTAGTGTTTGTAGGCGGTTGCCATTCATCCATTTGTAAGTATTCCTCCATGGTTGGTTTACGTTTTGTCGACAATTTACTTGTACCATCCAAACGGGCTATATTAAAATAATTTCAATTAATACAAATCTTTAGAATACTAAAAAATCATATAAAATGTTTACTTACCAAGATTTTCGGTAGTCGTATCAGTTTCCCATTTGCTTTTTAAGAATCCACACTGTTATAAAAATGTTCAAATGTTAAATGTTTAAAAGGGGGTTTTTCTTTTTTGTTTAATACATTAAAATGAAACTTACAACCTAAACCAACACTTAATAATTAAAACTTAAATTGTAAACAGTTTAGATTCATGAAAAAATAAAACCTAAACATTTCCAAAAATTCTTACAAAATTTATGATTTAAAAAATATTTTTAACTTAATAGTTATCCTTGGATTTTAACTATTTAAAATATATCTGCTGACATCTTTACCATTTTGTTAAAAAGAATAAATTTTGACAAATAAAATTGTTCACTTACATTGGTGGTAGAATCATTACTATCATCCTCTTCATTGTCGTCGACATTATTATCATTTTTGTTAGCACCATCATCTGTTGTTTCATTTTGTTCATTCGTTGCCGTCATATTGCTATCAACAGTATTTTCACTAACTGTATTATCATCCTGTAAAGAAATTATTGTCCAAATAATATTTAAAATTTATTTGCAATTTAAATAACATTTGGTCGAAAATAAATACCTTATTTTCGTTGATTTTTTTAGAATATTTCTTATAAAATATATTCTTATAGATTTATAGATAAAAATCATATACTAATTTTCAAATTGTTATCATAACATTTTTGTTTACAAAAGAGTGGTTTGATTTCTCTTATTATTACTATAATATTGTAATATGTAGGTATTTATAATTAGAATATTTTTGTTATAAATTTAATACAAATATGGCAGACATTATTGTTTTGGTTTTATATGTTACTTTTTCCCCTCATACTTGACATGAAAGGGTGATCTGGGTCGTATTTAAGTTATAAGGGAATTATTTTCTCAAATTCTTAAATTTGTTTTATATTCTTTATTTTCAAAGATTATAATAAATTCAGCATTTAATTGTTTTCAACTTTAACTCGT
Organism: Protophormia terraenovae; assembly: GCA_951394005.1. Lineage (NCBI taxonomy): Eukaryota > Metazoa > Arthropoda > Insecta > Diptera > Calliphoridae > Protophormia > Protophormia terraenovae. The sequence continues at coordinate 81,893,193 of OX596076.1, read as the reverse complement.
TTGTTTTAATTTATTTAAAACGAGTTTAAAAGAATTTAACAAGTTCATCATTTATTCTCTCCATACCTATGTCAGTGCAGAATAATCATATTCTTAATTATTTTTTTGTTTAAAGATTTCAGAGTATAATCAAAATTTATAATAAAAAATATTTTTATTCAAAATAAATACTTAAATTACTTTATTATCTTAATAAAATTGTTGATAATTTTAAAATCTATTAATGTTACCTAAGCATAAATTGAAAAACATTTTGCAAAAAATGATTTTAGTATTTTAAAAATATATTTAAAAATGTTTGCCAATTGGTAAATAACACATGTCAACAAAATGATAAAACATTTTATAGTAAAAAACGAGAGGAAGATATAGTCGGCCAAGCCCGACCATATGATACCCTACACCATTGTTTACATTAAAATTAGGGCAGGAATCTTTTATTAGACTTGGGGTCAATTTTGGACCAATATTTTTATTAAGTGTAAAATAAAACATTCGAATACAGAATATAACGTCGATACTAACATTTATATGAATTTATTAATTTTTGGGTGACTCCCGAAAAAAAGACCTTATATGGGAGCTATGGTAAATTATGGACCGATCTTCGTAAAATTTGGCACTATCATTTACATTCATATAAAACTTATTTTTGTCGAATATTAACTTGATACTAACATTTTAGTGGGATTTATGCCTTTAAAGTGATTATCGGAAGAGGGGTTTAAATGGGAGATATGGTAAATTCTGAACCGATCTTCCTGAAATTTGGCACACATATTTAAACTTATATGGAAATTATATGTGCCAAATTTCATTAAAATATTGCTATATTTAAAGGATTTATGATCGTTAAACCCTTTTCCGGGAGGACATTTGTATGGGGGCTAGGTGAAATAATGGACCGATCATAACCAGTTTTAATAGTGTTCGTCCTTGACCTAATAGAAGATCGTGTGTTCGGTCAGCATGAAGGGAGCTTTTTCTCCCATACAACAAAGCTGATCCGATAATTCGATGAAAATTCATCAAAATTTCTCTTCAAAATTGCGACCTGTACTTTGATTACAAGGTTTACATGGACAGACAGACGGTCAGACGGACGGACATCTTTAAATCGACTCAGGAAGTGATTCTGAGTCGAACGGTATACTTTAAGGTGGTGGTCTGATGTTTTTTTCTATGCGTTACAAACATCAGCACAAACGCATAATACCCCAACCACCTATGGTGGTGTAGGCTATAAATATAACTTTTCACAAAATTATTATTTTTTTCTGTCGGTAACAGTCAGCCCACAAAGTTAAGATTAATTTGGCCTTACATCGTTTTTCAACAGCTTTGTTGTATGGGAGAAAAAGCTCCCTTCATGCTGACCGAACATTGGTGCTAAATATTCTCTTCCGAATATTTGCTTCTCTGAGAGAAAGATCTTCGATTAGAGTTCTATCGATAATTTTGACGATTACACATTTTTTGTCTAAGCGATTTAAAAATTTGCATTACTTTTGGAATTTACTACCATATGATAGTTGATCAAAAAATGTTGATTGTTTAGTAATTTTTATGATCTATCTTATTTTGCCATGGTTTTTAATCTTTTCAACTTTTAAAAATCCTAGGAAGTAAATTTAGACAAGTTAGGCACCTAATTAGTACTACATTTCTGTAGCACTATTTCTCTTCTACAAAACATACATAGCTCTTACCTAGACAATATAACTTACAATCTGTCAGATGTATTGTAATAGGAATTTTATATTTTCCCCAAAAATTTTAAATTTATTGTGGCGAAATTTTGTCATAAATATTTTTTAGATTTTCACTAAAGGTTCTATAAGGATTCCGATTCGGTGATCAAATTGGCCAGTAAAAAATTCAATTTGATTTCTTCGGAATCAGTTATTCAATGATTTTGAGAAATTTTTATTTTGCTGCAACTCAACGATGATTCTTTTGTTTGCAGTAATTTATACCATATGCGCCATTCTTCTTAACCATTTCTTAGTATTTTTTTATGAAGTATTAAGCTATTAGTCAACTACGATAACATGTTTGTTTAAATCTTTTAAAATTATTTGTCCCTCCACTTACGAGTTAAAAAAGATTTTTTTTTTTTACATTAATCTGAAAATATTTCTCTTGGGTGGGAATTATCTCTTCCATCTTATGAATCTTGAAGTAATATTATAAAACTCACATGAGCAATATAAAGGAAGTTAACCAAGTCGGGGTTCACACACAGCAATTTTACTTGCCACAATTTTGAGTTTATAGCAGAGGGAGGAGAATAAAATACTAAACTTTAACATTTTCTTTACCTCTCTCGCCTTCGAAGTCAGAATTGCTGCAAACTCCGACTAAGATAAGTTAACTGATTAAATTATTCCAATGGGTCACATTAAACAAAAATGACTGAAAAAAAAAAAAAATTATTTTTGAACCAACCAACACTATAGAAATTTTTCGATTAGTTCTAAAAAATATTATTTATACCTTAAGTTGTATATAGTTGGATTCGGTCTATTTTTTACCTATGTCAAATGAAATTAATTTAGTTAACTTACCCTTAACTATGTTCACATTTGTGAAATGTTTGACCAAATTTGCGTGACCACTAGTTTTTCAAAGAAAATTGCCGTTGATTGATCTTGCAAATGGAGAAGTTAGAAAATGTGTTATATAGTGGTTACGTCATTTTGGTCAAATATTTGACTAGTCTAAACATACCCCTAGATATAACAATTTAAAATTCGGGGACACTTTGCGTCTTTCAATTCTGGTGATATTTTCTGGGGCCGTAGCGCTCTCTTCGAAGAGCTTCTCTCTTAATTTTAAAATAATAAGTTTATAAATACATAATAAATTGAACTTTATATGGATTTCTTTTCGCTTTTCATTCGGCATATTCTTCTCGACGTTAATAAGAAATGGATGAATTTCAAAGTAGACATTCATGTGATCACCTGCATAAAATTTATCATAAATCTCTTTACGATTATCCTGTATACTCAGAGATCTGAACATGCCTAAACATTACTAATTCCTCCTTCAAGCCATTTCGGGAACAATTGCTGCTTCAACTTAACATTATGTTTTTTGACTGGGAAAGCCTTATTTTTTAGGCTAAGCTGCCAGTAAGAGCCGAGTAAGGCGACAAGCAAAGTGTTAAAATTTTATGCTCGTCGCTTTGCTTTCTATAAATTTAAATTAATGTTTTAATTAAAAACAAAACATATAGTTGTTAAAATAAAAGTTTTTTAACTTAATACACAGTTTATATATTGACGTAATTTTTATATAATATGCTAATAAACCGAAGTATGTATTTTGAACTATTTTTCAAATAAGTGTCACTCTACGCAGAATTAAATGTCTTATTTTGCAATTCGTTGATGATAGCAATAGCTTGCCAAGGGTAATTTTAAATATTTTTGTTATTATTGTACAAAATTTTATACAAATTATAGTAGTAAGATAAGAGTTTCTTATATTTTGTTAAAATTAAAAATATGGACATTTTCAGCATACTTAAACTAAAAATTATACCAAAAAATAGATCTGAGATCAGTTAAAATGAGGTTTTTGCTACTTTAAATTATAATATTATCATTTTGTTCTCATATAACATTTATAATAAAAAGATTATTTAAGTTTATATTTCAGATATATGAATTTGTTATGGGTTTTATGTGTATCACATATACACATATTAGAATCATAATTTACAAAATTCATTTAAATTTCAAATCAAGATATTTGCAGGGGTCATTAACAATAAAACCATTTTTTTAAATAAACGTCTTTCATCAATTTTTAATATAAATTGGAAATTAAAATCATATAACTGATTTTTAAAAATTTGTTGGTCAAAACTATTTTAAGAAAATTTCTTAATTTTAAATAAATACTTAAATAGTTATAATAAATTTATGTTTAAATATAAAGTACTGATCAACAAGAAATTGTTTAAATTTTTTTTTTTTTTGCATAAAAATTAATTTAAATTAAAATAAATATTTAACATGCTGTAAGAAAATTAAAAGAAAATATGGAAAACCAAAAAATAATTTATATTTACCACAGCCATATCTTCAGCATCTTCCATTTCAACAATATTCTGCAATAAACTAGAAATATCTAATTTGATATAATGACAAGGTGTGGGCTTCCAAGTATCGATTATGTTCTTTATATCGTTTTCACTACGTTCATGAATATTGCGACTCATACAAGTTTCCAAGTCACAAAATAGATCTATTATATAGGGCTAAAAATTGGGGATGATACCAAAAAAAGTATTAAGGAAAAAAAGAAAATTTGATTTTAAATAAAACATAGAAATCAAACTGTATGTTTTGTGGTGATAAGTTCATTCCTCCTTTGGATTAGTATGGGGAAAAGAAATATTAAACTTACCACAAAACCAGAATCTTTTGAATGACAATAAAATTCATTCAATGTGCGCAAAGAGTTATTATTACAATCGATAACAATGAAATCATATAAATTATCAGCAACAGTTTTTTTGAAAGATTTTATTAAATATTCCATATATTTTTCTTCCATATCCTTGTCATACTCATACAATATTTCCTTTTTCGGTATCTAAAAAAATGCAAAAGGCAATTGGAGAAAAAAAAACAAGATTATTAAGTTTTGTTTTATAATTTGTTTTGAGTAATTTAAGAATTATATTATTAGTTTACTTACTTTTTTACCAGTCTTGGGACATTTTTCTTCATAATCATTTTCGATTATGAAATAATCATCAATACTTAAGATGCGAGGATTGTTACCACCCATTTCTTTCTCTTTTTCTTTAATCAATTTTGCAACATGAGATTTACCACTTCCTGGTGGACCTCTTAATATTACACATATTTTTTTGGGTCTCGATTGACGTCCAGGTTTCATTAGAATCTCATCAATTGATATAGTGTTATTGTTCTCCTCTGTGGGTATGGACATTTGAAGGTGTGTCGATGAAGTTTGTGGTAGATTTTCATTAGCTTCAGCGGTAGAGGGAAAAATTGAGGAGGGGGTGTTCTGCGAACCAAATGATGTGAAAGTTCCGCTGGAACTGAACATAGGCGGTGGTGGAGGTGGTGGTGAATCAGGTTCATCGGGTATACTTAGGATAAAATTAATCGAAATATTAATATTAACTTTACCATCTAAATTCTACAAAACTAATTGATAATTAAATAAAGAAAAATATAAATGAATTTCTTACAAAATTCATATCTTATTGAAATTTTCTTAACATTTTCGTTTACAGATGTAAACAAAATTTGAGAATTTACGTTTAATTATCAATTAGTTTAAGTGTATGTGAAATTTTTCATCTACTTACTCTTCAACATCTGAAATTTCTTCTAAATCTGCCTGTTCTTTTTCAGCATCAACTGCTTTATTTTGTTCTTGTAAATCCTTTAATAACAAAAACAAATAATTAACACTTAAAAAACAAATACACTTAATATTTCTGTTTTCACTTCTTTACCTTTTGTTCATTTGTAGAAGTGTTTGGGTGATTTTGTGGCGTTTGCAATTGATTTTGTTGTTGTTGTGATTGTTGCTGATTCTGATTCTGCTGCTGTTGTTGTTGATTTTGTTTTTGATTTTGTTGCTGTTGGGGATTATTTTTATTTTTTTTCTTTCTGCGCTTTTGTGCAGCAGTTAAACGTGGCTGTTGTTGCTTTTGCTGCTGCTGTTGTTGTTGTTGATTGTTTTGTTGTGGATTCTTTGCCTTTGAGGCATGATCATAATTAATTATTTTCACGGGTTTAAAAGCATCATTACTCATTACCGGTTTATGACCATAATCAATAACTTTTGGCGTTATTGTTGTTGTTGTTGGTGGCATAGCATTACTATTGGAATAGTCAATTACTTGTACGGGACGAAAGTAATCACCATAATCGAGATTATCACGATCATCAGGGCTGTTATAATTGTAATTTGCACAGTGTAATCATAAAAAAAGTTTTCGAATTCTTTTTTTTTTTTTTTTTTTCTTAACTTTTTTTAAAAAAACTCATTAATGAAAATGTTAAAAAGACACACAAAAAACTTTAATTATTCATTGACAATTGTATGCAATTGCATATAAATTGCGTCCAAAAGGATACTGAACGCTGTTCATTCGCTTTTTTATGTTTAAAGTACGTTTTGTGCTATCCGATTTAAAAAAAAAAAACATACATATATTGGGTCGAAGGGACTTTTTATTGATAGATAAGTTTTACATTAACTATTTGCTTAAATATGAATATTAACTTTTCCTGATTAAATTATACAAATTAAAATTGAACTAAATCTATAAAAATGTAAAGTATTTAGTTAGTATTATTCATTTTTGAGCCTAATTAGTTCTCTTAGTGGTAGTGTAGTGGTTTTAAATAAATTATTTATTTTTTATTTATTCGTTTTTGTAAAAACAAAGCATATACCGCCAAATAGAAGAATATTTTAATTGGAACTTTCTAAAATGGGTTAAAATGTTCTGCACCATTTTTAACTTAAAATTATAAATTTCTAAATAAAATTAAGATTTTTTCAAAAAAGACAAATTAAAATAGAATTTTGTATGTAGATTTCATAATAGATCACTTTTAAATTAGGTTTTCTTTTTGAAAAGAACAATTGAAATTTAAACTTTTTATTTCAAATTTAGAAAAAGATCAATTCAATATGAGAAAAGTACAAATAAGAAATTGAAAATTGAAATAAAATTTCAATTGCTCTGGTTAAAGCGCCAAATGTCATTTGTGTTAAAATTTCATCATTTAACGTTTCCTCTTCATCAATTTGTATCCATTTTTACATTATTTTTATTTTGTAATCATTATGTTTAGCACGCATGTTTAGTGTTTTCAATTTGATTTATTTATTTATTCAAGTTTTTAATTGTTCTTTACTGATTTTGAAACAGAATATCTATAAATTGTTCTTTTCTAAATTATAAATACAAATTTCCATTTTGAATTGTTAGTTTCTGAATCAATAATAAAAATCTAGTTTCGAATTGGAAAATCGAATTAATAGTTGTTATTTTCTGAAATCTAAATAAAAAAAAAAAAAGTTAATTTCAATTGAACATATCAAAATTTTAAATAAAAATTTTCTTTTTCATTAAACTTTTCTAAATTTAAAATAAAAAATCTATATTTCTATTCGTATTTTCTAAATTACTGCTAAAAATGGTGTAGAATAATTATGATCATATTTTACTAAAAAAATAAATAATTTTTGTTTATTGTAATGTATAGTTAAGGGTATATGCAAATATAGGTGGAACCATTACATAACTTTGTTTAATTATTACCAATTACTTTCTTCAGGCGGTCACAATATAAAAAGTTGGCCACTAAATCTGTTGGAAAATATTTTTTGTTTAGTATTTCGAAATTTTTGGATTTTTCTCCCAAAGCAATGCATACAAAATGTATCATCATTTAAAACGTATTTTGAAGCAACGTCTATTGTTATATAAAAGACATCGAGAGTGACCTCCAAAATTTTATTTTTCATAAAATATAACATTTTCCAAGATTTTTACAATTTTGTTTGTAATTTTTAATGAAAATTCAGATTTTTTTATAGATATGAGTTGCAGGTGTCTATTAAATTGTTATTTCAATATTCTTTAAATGTCACGGTTTAACAGACAATCTGATTAAAAAGTTATACAAAAACATAGCCAGTAAGAGTATCAAAATTATTTTGATAAGAACTTCCTATTGGAATTGTAATATATATGAAATAACAAAAATAATAATTATTAAAACTGCTAAAATCAATCGAAGCAACCGTTATTATAGACACTACCATCTCATATCTTAAATCAATATTGTAATAAAATTTGATAAATTGTAGAATATAAAAAAAATGAGATATCTCTTGCATATTTTTTTGGATACAAATGGACGCTTCGAAATAATTTTTAAATGATACCATATTTTATATACGTTGCTTTGGAAAAAAAGCCCATTTCTCGAAAGGACATCTGTTGCCCATTTGTTTATTTTCAGGGGGTAATAAAAACACTTTTTTCCTCTCATAGGAAGTGAGTAAAGTGAGTCTTAGACTCTCTTTATCATTTTTTTTTTTAAGTAAACTATTTAAAAATGCATAAACAAATAATAAAAAATGCATAAACAAATAATTTTTATCCAGATTTTTAGATATATGTATGTATTTAATTAAAGATTTTTTAAATATAATATTAAACTGTAGAAATTTATTTATCCACTGTTTTCTAATTCCCATTTAAATTAAGTAGAACTTAACTATAAAAGTTTCCTTATACATTCCTCGAAATATATGTAAGACCAAAATAGTGTTAGATATTTCTATGGAACTACAAGTGCAATCCTAAAAATATTAGAAACACATATAAAGACAACAAGGAGAGTTTATTCCTATGTAAAAGAAATCTGGTTCTTACACCTGTGTAAAAATAACGGGACTTTTGCTTCAGCTTCGAACGAAATACTTATAAGACCAAACGTGAGGAAATATTATAAATATTAAAAAAAATCTAAATTTTTTGGAAAAATTAAAAATTTTATGTTTGTATTATTAATGAAAGCTCTACAGAGTTATATTAGAGAAAATTTTTTGGTACAATGGGACTAACATATTTTTGCGTTATAATTAATAAGAAGCAAAAAATAAGTGCAAAGGCTCAATTTAGTTATTTTTTTGTTTGTATATTAAAAAAATCTAAGGGATAATGCTATTTATTTTTGTTAGTGTAATTTTATATAGCAATAATATACAAATATATGTTTTTAAATATTTAAAATAATTCCTCATGTTTGGTCATATAATTATTTCATTCGAAGCTCAAGAAAAAATACTGTTATTTTTACACAGGAGTAACAAAACCTCAGAAACAAGTTTGGCCTTATAAATATTTTAATAAAAGTATTAGAGAAACAATTTAATGGACGGTTGTGCATTCTTTCTGTAAATGATGCTGTAGTTCGTTTACTAAATAAATATAATTTTTATTGTGTAAACATTTTAAATAGTTATAGTTATGTCAATTCATTCGTTATACATGCTTATTAGGGAGGCCCTCATTTCAAAAAGTGTCCAAATTTTGCCAAGTTTTGAACTGATTGAAAAAATTTTTAAGGTGGCTCAAAGCGATTAAAAGGTTGAAAATCATTACTTTTTAAAATTTGTTTATTTCTTTTCTGTGTTTATGTCTTGTTGAATTCCACAGATTATGAGCTTTTTGAATTGTCTGAAATCAAGAAGATTGGAGAACTAATGCAATAATAATTATTGAAATAAAATTAACGTAAAACACGTAATTTTCGGGCAAATAGAACCTGAAAAATAAGATTTCAACCAGTAAGGACTGTGCACGAAAAAATCCGTACATGCTCTTGGGCTTATAACTTTTGATGTCGCGAAAATTAAATAGTTCTTTTAACTGGTTTACATTTGTCGTTATGCTCACTGCTTATAGCAAAACTAGTTTTCATTAAAATGGAAATTGAACAAAAAACACCGATACACATAATAGAAATTTTTCATGAAATCTTACATCGGTCATATAAAACAATTGCCAGGAATGCAGTTGTGTCAAAAAATACAGTTTCTTGGGTCATAATATTATACAAAGAAGTCATGGTCACTGAATGGAAAACAGGTAGTGGAAGAAAAATAGTATCTTCAGGCTGTAGGACTCAGACAAAATAGAAAGGATTTTCAGAGAAAAAATCCCTTCATCTCTGAAAGAAAAATGCCACAAAAAGTTTATTGCTTTGAATTTTTATTAGAAAATTTGAAAGGAAATTTAGCCTGAAGACGTATAAAGTACAAAAAATCCTAATAGAAATGCAAAGCAAGAGTTTCGAGGTAAAAAAATGACGTGAAAGTTCTTCAGACGAATTTGTCTATAATTATGATCAGGTTATAATAGACGATGAAACGTTCGTACAGTCTAACTTTTTTCAACTTCCTGGCCACGAATTCTATGTTGCAGATGCTAAAGGGAATATGGCAGAAAATATAGTATATCAAAGAAATCAAAATTCCCAAGAAATTTTTTGTTTCGGGAAGACATATGCATATGCGGAAAAGAAGAACTTCATTCATAAAGAATGGTTCAATTAACACAGAAATATACATGAATGAGAGCCTTTGGAAAAGAATTCTCCCTTTCCTATGAAAATACAGTGTGTCCACTTTTTTCAGGCCTGTTCTCGCTTCTTCTCACTTCAGCAACAAAACAATGGGGTGGTAATAAAGAAATTGTTAGTGTTTGTACCGAAAGAGACTAATCCATCAAATTGTCCGGAACTCCGAGCAATTAAAAGATATTGGGCTCTAGTAAAAAATAATTTATAAGACATTAAAAGCTCAGCATAAAATGAAACGGAGTTTAAAAATAAGTGGACTTATTCCGGCAAAAAACTGACGGAGACGCAATAAAACCTTTAATTGGAAGAATTTTGGAAAATATCAAATATTTTCTTAAAAACCAACAGCAAATAATTTATTTTTTTATGTTTAGAACTTGAACATAACAGTCATTAATAAAAATATAATTTAAAAAAAATTCACCTATTGGTTTAGTTTCTATAAACAGATTTGCATGCACGGATTTTTTCGTGCGCAGTCCTTATTTCAGGGAGAGAAACCAAACTTGGCATGTAGTTTTCTATAGACGTTTTATAGATCCTTTTATGATTAAAAGTTGTTGTAATAGCAAATAATACGTAAGTGAGTTATATGCAAAACAATCGATTTTTGCAAACTTTGATCGTGAATATCTAACGATCACACGTGATTATTTGACATGATGTTTAAGATACCAAGACAAAGCCATATGCCATATGTTTCGTTTCTCTCCCTAAAATTTTGGATGAACTCTTATTTTACTGGGGTATATTTGGTTGAAAATAACGCGTTTTACGTATTTTCATTTTAATAACTATGATATTATTGGTTGTTCAATTTTCTTCATTTTGGTAATTTTAGAAAGGTAATAAACTGTGAAATTCAAAAAGATGAAAATGAAGAAAATTTATGTTCCAATGAATTATTTAGGGTTGAACAAAAAAATTATTTCAATCGCTTTGAGCCCCCTCTAAATTTATTTCAATCAATCTAAAACTTTTAATCAATCAATCTAAAACTTTTATAGTTTTGGGCTATTCGAACATTTCTAGGGGGTTAGACAAAAAATTTGAAAACCTTTATTTTAATCCATATAAAAGAGGGCCACCCTAATGCATATAACAAAATTATAAAATTTGTTTAGCATCGCACACTAGTTCAAAAACGCTTTTCTTTATTTTTCAGAAATAATTCTGTAACTTGTAAAGCTAGAAATATCTAACTTGATTATGAAAATTTTTATCAAGCCAAATAACATTTTTATTTGGCTTGATAACATTTTTAGTTTTTTTTCAAAGTTACAGAATTATTTCCAAAAAAAAAAAAAGGAAGAATGTTATATTTACCTTTAGATTTCCCTTTGTATGGAAGTAGGTGTTTAAATGGGCTAATCATTCCGATCCCTGAACTATTTGCACTAAATTTCGTTTTTTGTTTAATAAATAATGGTAGAAAATTATGAACTAGATTTACGACGGACACAAAGTTTTTTTTCTATTATTTGGCCTATAACTTGTTTATTTGTTAAACGATTTTACCCATTTTCAATAACAAACAAACCTTTTACAAAAGAAATGCTTGAGCCAAATTTCGTTCTCCTATGTAATCCGACCTGAGCTCCATCCTGCTTTCAACAGGCAGACGGAAAGATATAGCTAGATCGACTCAGAGTCTTACTTGGACTTAGAATACATATACTTTATGTAGTCTTAGACGATTATTTCGACATGTTACACACGATATAACAAACCCTCATAATTTTTTATATGGTAGGTAATATCTAATTCATATTTTTCACCGTTATCTCTTGAACAAAAGCATTTACAGCAACGAAATATCTTACGAATAGTTAAAGGATAGATATATGAGGTGAAAATATAAATTGGGGTGGAATCAAAAACAGATAGATAGATCCGGCCAGCCGACTTTAACATTCTTATTAAGTTGTTGTTAAGTTTAATATCTAAATTTTTTAATACATTTGATTTGAATTTAATATTTTTGTTTACGGGTGAAATTTGTTAAAGAAAATTGTAATAGAAATACAATTCAAACCTTGAAACTGAATTCAAATTCTGCTTGAACTCCTAATAAATATTTATTGGGATATTATATAATTTTATACTAGTGTACAAATAGTGCAATTTGTAGATAAAGGAGAGTAGATAATTACATAAGTTTTAAAATTGCCGATATAACCCAAACATTTTTTCCAAATTCGCCGCTTTAAAAAATTTTATCTCTAATACCAAATCGAGATTTTTAATCATTATAGATCCTGTATTCTGTTGTTTGCAACAACAAATTTTTATGAGTTTTAAAACTTCAAAAAAACTGATTTATTTTACAATTCTAATCCGATTTTAGCAAATGATGGTTCATTTTACTCCTAATAAAATAGAGTATTAGGGAAATATAAGAAACAAATATGTTTTATAAGTGTGGTTCAGATATGGCTGAAAATTTCCAAAAATAAGAATAAAAAATTAAGTTTGTGTCCTTAATATCCTACATATTTTTATCATTTTTAAACAAGATCAAATTGGATAAAAGGTATTCGAGATAAAAATTTTTAAAGTCGCGAACTCGGAAAAATTAGTTTAATGGATATTACTCCCGATGTATATTGAATATTCTAAAAAATATGTATGTATTATTTTATTATACTATGTATTATTTTATTTCTTATTTCTTATTTTTTTTACAGCATCGTGTAATCTGTTTTCGATTTTGTCCTATTTTGTCAAATTGTTATTGTTTTGTATTGTTTTTTTAAAGTTCCAAATGTTTAAGATAAATTAAAATTATCATATAAATATCTTTAAGTTTTAATTTTTCTAAATATAAAATTTTAAAAGGACTCAATTTATTCAAACTAAAGGGACTAATTCATTTAAACAAATAAAATCGTGAGATCAGAAATTGTATAGTAGACAATTATTATAAAAATTACCCAAAAATTTTTTAAAAACTGAATGGTTTTCTTAAAAATCATAGAAAACAACTAGAAGTCCAACTCTTTTCATTCGCTCAGAAACAAAAAATTACTCTCTTCACACGTATACATTTGTTCTGTAGAAAGTTTTACTAACACATACAAAGAGTTAGGTTTTTTTGACAATTGAGTTAGGTTTTTTGTGAGCAAGTTGAAGTTCTAGTTGTTTTCTATGTTAAAAATCTTTAGTTTAATAGGGTCTTGTTCAGTACAACAAATTGTTTGAAAATAAATTTTTTATAAAAATTACTAATTTTTTCAAATGTTTTTTGAGTAGTTTTCATAAAAATAATATTTTTAAACAATTTGAATGTTGTACTGAATCATTATTTTAGTATTTCAATTTAAAAACGAAATTTATTCGAAATTTCAAATACACTGTATTTCCAAAACGTTTTAAAGGACAAATAACAGAGGGAAACACTTATTCTGCGGCACGCGGTTTCTCAGTTAATTCGGATACACGGTATTAATAAGTACCAAGACTGTAATCCACTTTTTTGAATTGACTCTAGTTCAAATCACGATTTGTAAAATTAAAGAGATTGCACTATATATTGAAGCATATCTCGAAAACGATTTGTGTGATTTTGTTCAAAAAAATATCAAAAAATTCTAATTAAAATTATCTTCAAGTCTTCTTACATTATTTTTTAATACGGTCAACAGCTATGGAGATATTAAGCCCATCTTTTAAGAAAAAATGATATTTTATACAAAATTTCAAGAAATTTTTTTTAAAAATCATAAAAATTTTTAAGTGTAAAAAATTCAAATTTTTATAATTAATTCATAGAGATAAATTTCTTTCAATTAAAACAAAAAATATTTTATTAAAATCAATGCCTAAGTTTTTTACTAGTTACATAGAAAAATTAAAAAAACAAAAAAATTAATAATTTTTTCTAAAAAACTGAGCTTAATATCTCCATAACTTGACCGCATTAAAAAGTAATGTAAGAACGACTTGAAGATAATTTAAATTAGAATTTTTTGACAATTTTTTGAACAAAATCAGACAAATAGTTTTCGAGATATGCTTCAATATATAGTGCAACCTCCTTAATTTTACAAATCGCGATTTATCGCGAGAACTAGAGTCAATTCAAAAAAAGTGGATTAGAGGCTTAGTACTTATTAATACGGTGAATCCGAATTCACTAAGAAACCTCGTGCCGCAGAATCAGTGTTTCCCTGTGTAATATATAACAATTAATCAATTATTATTATATCATATCTAAAGTTAATACATAGAAAAAAACAATAAGGTAATTTAAGGGTTTTTTCTTTGTTCTTGCTTTACAAATTGTTTTTATAGCTGCCAGCAAAATGACCCAAAAAAATAAATGAAAAATTGTTTAATAATATCAAATGGACATTTTGTTCAAAAAATATTAAAAAAATACCCAAATCTTTACATAAAATATCCCACGTTCAATGTACAAATTTCCATGAACACTTTCTGGTATGAAAATTAATTAAATTAAATTAAATTTCAGGACGAAATCAGCCACACAACAAACCAAACGATATCGTAATGATATTTGTATTTGTATTATTTTATGCGATTCCACTAAATTTAGCTGTAACAAGCGCGAATGTTATATTCGGCTCGGCCGAATCTATATACGCACCATCAACTTTTTCAAATTTTACGTTATATGGGAGGTGGGCGGCCAAACTATGTATACAAAATTTCGTTGTCGTACATGCTTTTGTTTAAGAGATATCAGCAGAAAAGTATGAAATGGACACCCTGTGTTTCTAGCCTATAACTTTTTTGTTTATTAACCGATTTTGTCCATTTTCAATCCCAAACAAACCTTATATAACACAAATATTTGTGCCAAATTTCGTGCCCCTACGTTGTCCCGTTCTAGCCCTATTCTGCTTTCAACAGACAGATGGACGGACATAGCTAGATCGACTCAGAATCTAACCAGGACCCAGAAAATATATACTTTGTGGGGTCTTAAATGATTCCTTCGACATGTTACACACGGAATGACAAAATCAATATACCCCCCATCTTTTTGATGGTGTATAAAAATATAATTTCCATATAATGTATAACATAAAATATTCTTCTAATACAAATATTTTCAATTTTATTTTATTTTTCTGAAAATGTTTGAAGTTTTTTTCTAAAGAAAAAATAATTTCGATATTTTATCATATAATTTTAAAATTATGATATCATTAATGATACTGTATCGTTTCTTGGTTTGTTGTCATCTTCACAATGAAAATGGTTCTAAATTTGGCCAAGTTAGAATTCTGGTCTAGATGAAAATGTTTTCTTAGACACAGGGCCCCAAGCAAGTTTAAAAATCCCTTAAATCCCAAAAAGAAAATTATTTGCTCAACTTTGTGAGACAGGATTTTATATTTTCTTTAATATGTGTTTTTAGACGAACGAGGACTTAGGGCCTGATTCAGCACAACAATTAAAATGTTTGAAAATTAAATTTATAAGAAAGTTACTCTTTTCTTTAAATATTTTTTAGCAGTTTTTAGCAGTCATACAAATTTTTTGTTGTACTGAATCAGGCGCTTAAGCAATTCGAGTTGAATTTTATTTCGAAGAACAGTCTCGCTTATATTCATTAAAGATAAGAATTATGCAAATGTTAATTTGATCTAGAAAGTTTCTTATAATAAAATCTTCCAGCAGAAACTTTGAAATTAAAAGCCTTTGACCAAAATTATACTATAATTGAGGCAATTAATTTTCATAAAAGGTATTCAACTCAGAAAATTGCAACTTTGCAAGACCCTTGCAAAGTAGAAAATTTACATCAATTTCTGTAAACACAACAATAACCACATATAACAACTTTTGCACAACTTACTTTACAAGGGTCTAGCAAAGTTGCAATTTCTGAGTTGAATAGCTTTATAATAATCACCCCTATTGAAAATACATAGTTATCTTAAGTTAAATGGAGGCCAGATATTATATGAAAATTTCAATGAAAACTAAAATTTTTTAAAACTCGGTAAATACTGTTATTTTTAAGAAATCACTTACATTTCATACCAAAAATCGATTTTTATATGAACATTTCGATAAAAATTAAAATACCCTATAACTCAGTAAATACTGAGACTTTTAAAAAATTTGTGATGACATATATTTCATAACAAAAGATATGTACATATAAGCCATTAAAGATAGATTTTATATAATTGAACTAATTGGCCATAAAAGCTATTCAGTTCTAATTATTTTATACCCAAAAAATCCCTGAATTAATTTCAATTATCTCCAAGAAATTCTCCTGTCTTCAACACAAAATTTTCTATACTCAAAGTCTGAGAAGCCTGCTTAGACGGCCGGTTTTCGGCCAAATGCAGGGCTTTTTCAGTACTGTCATATTTCAAACCCCAGCTTGGGTAACTTTTCGTACGGGATTTATTTCTGATTGTTCTACCTTTTCTTTAGGAAATTTTCATTAGGCTAGTAAATCAACCATGTTGTACTTTCAAACGTATTCATAATGAAAATATAATTTTAGACAACTGAGCGGCTTTTTTAAGGAATAATAAATAGTTAAAATGCAAATAAAGAAAATTTATATTAAGAAAAAATGAACAGACTTAGATTAATTTTGTTTCCCGCAGTTTTAAAAATTATAATGAATTTTTAATTTAGGGAAAGTTAAATTTAAATTTCTTTATAATATCTAAATCACATAAAACAAAATATTTTTCACAATAAAAAAGGCAAATTTGGGAGAAGAAAAAAAAAACAGACAGACTTCTTAAGACAAACTGCCTTATAAGCTGGCAGATTTTTTTATTGGATTTCTTACAATAATTTAAATGATAAAACATTGGAGTGTTAAATTATTCGGAAGGGGAAAAATATTAAAGGCGTAAAGTAAAAACGAAATCTACGCAAAGTTCTATGAAAATGGGATTCTAAAATTAAAACCTTGCTCCTTACCAGTGATTGAAAATTCATAGGTCTCATTACATATTTAGGCCAAAGTTTGATTTTTTTCCCAAATAGGTCTCAAAAATTCTAAATTTTAAGCTTATGAAAAAATGCTTTAAAATTTTTTAATGGGTAATTTTGGACCTCCTGTGGACGGACTATATAATGTATTTTTGTGAATTTTTATATATCTCGGTGGGACTAGATTTTAATTTTAAACCCATAGTTTCTTAAGGAAAATTTTCTTAGAACTTTTCGTAGATTACTTTTCTTTCAAAAGTATCTTATCAAAAACTATTAAACATACATACATTTAAAACGTTGATGATATATGTACTAACATTTTCTATATTTTTAAATACAACTTATGGGACACTTAACTTATTTAAAGTTGTCAATTAAATATTTACATGATTTTTACATAATTTTGTAAAGGCAAAAATCAATGTAAATTTGTAAAACAACTTTTTGTTTAATAACAACAAATAAACAAACCCCTCAAAAATATATTTGTAGTAAAAAATAAACAACACCAATGATTTTACATTTTTTTGTTCTTTAAAGTAGAATGAATAATTCATAACATTTATTCAGTAAAATTCTAATAAACGAAAAATTGTCGTTAATATTTAAATTGTTTTTCTTCTATTTACTTAAACATTAAGTAAAATAATTTTAAAATTATTAATATTTATATGTATGTTGGTTGTGATAAATATACTTTTTCGCAACTGGTATTTTGTTTTTAATTAAGCTACAGCATTATAGATGTAGCTGTACATCAATCAAATTCGTTAATAAAAGAACAGGGATTTATATGTAATTGTTTAGTTGAGAGACGGGGAGAGAGCGTTTTTAAAAACTACATAAGTGTATTTGTATTTGTTTTGTTCTTTTCATTATCATTTATGTTTTTAATTGCGACGATTCCTGTTCATCCTCTTTTTGTTATCATTGGAAAATCTAGGTTTACCATTACCGCTATTAAACCCATATTTATGTGATCGTTAGAGAGAGAGAAAAGTTTTGCAATGAAAAGAGACGAAAAGAAATGGAAAATAAATTCCAAATGTTAACTGGTATTGTTTTTTTTTTTTTTTTTTTATTATATGACAAAAAAAAAAGAGAGAGATAAAATGGACTACAAAATTATTTACCGACTGAACTGAGACAAGGAAATTTTCTAGGAAATTAAAAAGTTCAAGTGAAGTTATGCCGTTTTGTGTTTATAAAAAATAGTAAAACTCTTATTTAACAAATCTCACAGAAAATATTTTTTAAATCTAATTTTACTTAAAAACTAGAAGGGGTAATTGTAATAAATGTAATTTTGTATATAAAAAATTAACATTTATAGGGAGTGATGGGAAAATTTGATGCAATACTATTTATTTAATATAAGAAAACGTCATTAACATTATATTTAATATAATATTTATTTATTTATTAAATCAAGTAATATAAAGAAGCCTTTCAAGGCCAATAAATATATATTACAAAAGCAAAATCTAATATTTATTAAAGAAAAATTATAAAGGTTTAAAAAAAACCTGAATTACTCTATTATGAAATTACGTTTACAATAACCTTTCAATAAGATTTTCAAAATGTAAGATCACACATTTATTTCCGGAAAATATAAGTTTCAATTAATGAGAGTAGTAAAAACAAATTAGGAATGTTTTGTCTCTTGTTCAACAGTGGGTAAATAAAGTGATTAACCCAGTCTATAATAGGAGTAATTATTAATTTCTAAGTCAAAGATAGAAATATGCAAACATGTACATTATGTAGATTATAATTGTTGAAAAAATGTATTTGTACATTTTGATCTTGAATTTCATATTATTAATCTAGACATACACATTTAATATAAAAAATTATTAGCCTGGGTCATTCTTAATGGTATCCTCCACCACTTTAATTAAATGGGTCAACAATTTATTCGAATGTTATGAAAAGATTTTCCTAAAAGTTTTATTATTTAAAAAGGTAAATTAATTAAAAGCGGACAGAAATTCCAAGAAATAATAATCGCCTTTGTGGTAGAGGATACAAATAAATGTATTAAAATACCTAAAAAAATATGTTTATTGAATTTAATTAGACTTACCCTTTAATCCATGACTCCTTTTGATCATTTGTTTCATTTCCTTCTAAACCTCCCACTTTTGGAACATCGGTGCGCCTAAAGGGATTGTTAATATTACGACCGGGAGTACCACTGTCATCAGAAACTGGGCCATCATTGTTTGGATTGTTTCTATTCTTTGAACCATCTCGTCTGTTATTAGAACCATCACGTCTGTTATTAGAACCATCACGTCTATTATTGGAACCATCGCGTCTGTTATTAGAACCATCGCGTCTATTATTGGAACCACCACGTCTATCATTTGAACCACCCCTGCCCATATTACGTCTATTGCCATCACGTCCAAAATTGCCACCAGGACCATCATTAGGACCAAAATTGCCACCGGGACCATTGTTGGGTCCGAAATTACGTCCAGGACCATCATTAGGACCAAAATTGCCACCGGGACCATTGTTGGGTCCGAAATTACGTCCAGGACCATCATTGGGTCCAAAGTTTGGACCATTAGGTCCGAAGTTACGGCCCGGACCATCGTTACGACCAAAATTGCGTCCTGGTCCATCATTGGGTCCAAAGTTAGGACCATTACGTCCAAAATTGCGGCCAGGACCATTATTGGGTCCAAAATTGTGACCGTCTCCACCGAAATTACGTCCTGGTCCATTAGGTCCAAAGTTATTACCACCACGGTTGTTAGGTCCTCCGAAATTGTTATTAGGACCCCAGTTGTTATTATTAGGACCATTGGGGCCCCAGTTATTAGGACCATTGGGACCAAAGTTATTGGGACCATTGGGACCCCAGTTATTATTAGGACCATTGGGTCCCCAGTTGTTATTAGGTCCATTTGGACCCCAATTGTTAGGACCATTTGGACCCCAGTTATTGGGACCATTGGGTCCGAAATTATTATTAGGTCCAAAGTTATTACCAGGTCCCATATTATTAGACATACCTCCTCTGTTGCCTCTCATGCCTCCACCTCCACTGTTACCACTTAAATTCGAATTAATATCATCACCAGTCTCCGATCGTCCACGAAAGCTATCTCTTGAATTTGTATTATCATGTTCTGCATTAACTTCATTTGTTGTGTCTTCAGCGCCATCTCCTTTGCTACGATTTTGCCATTCAGAAAATGACATTTGACGACCATCGACATCTTGCATTTGATTTACATCACCACCCTTTGCAGTAGCAACTGCTTCGGAGATCTTTTTCAAAAAGTCAGGATCATTTAAAGATTTTGCCAATTCTGGTATAGCGTTTGATGTAGAAGCCTGTCCGACTGTAGTTGCTGGCTGCTGCTGTTTATTATCATTCAAATCATTCATATCGGGTTTATCAACTTTTATATCAAATAGAGATGGAATTTTCTTTGGTGTTGCACTTTGATGTGCTGCTTGATTTTTACCAAATTTCTTTTGTTCTGATTGTTTCTTTGTATCTTGTTGAGATTTGTCTGCATCTTTCGTTGCACCTGCAGAAGGATCTGAGGGTGTATCGTCAGTCAAATCTAAACCAGGTATACCATCGACTTTTTTAAATATTTCCGACATGTTACCTTGATTCTCTGCGACCTTTTCAACATCAGCAGCATCGTCATCATCCAAATTAATGACTTCAGTATTTTCGGTTGGTTTCATTTTATTAGCTGGTGCTGGTGTATCAAAACGGCTCTTTCGTTTTCCCAACTGTGTACCAGGGGTTTTCTTTTGTTGTTGCGGTTCTTTTCCTTTATTCGTGGCAGTTTTACTATTTTGATCATTAGATTTCTTGGCATCTGCCTGGGTTTGTTTTTTGTCTTGTGAACTGTCGTTGCGTTTATTTGGTGTGTCATCTTTTACATTTTGCTTAGATGTTTCTGGCTGTGTTGCTTGAGCATTTTTATTTAAATTTTTATCAATTGTCTTCGATTGATTGTGATCTGGATTTTGTTTTGATGAGGAGCTTTGCTGACTTCCCATTGAATCATGTCTTTTTCGCCCAGAGGAATCACGGTTGTCAGTGTTATCTTTTCCCACACTCTCCGTTCGAGAACGATTAGGAGAGGGTTGTGGAGGCGGTTGATTTGGGTCTAGACCCATTTGTTCTAATTTACGTCTACGCATTTGCTCACGTCTTTCAGCTATGCGCTTTCGCTGATTTTCAAATTCCTGTTCATAACGCCTATACATTTCCTTATCGGGATGATTGGCATTAGCTTTTTTCCAATCTTCAAATTGTTGTTCCCACTGACGGAACTGACGGTCAAATTGTTCCTCATCCAAGTCAGCCATGCGTACACGGTTACCAGCCCCAGTAGCAGGACCATCTTTTTGATTCGGACCATCATTTCGACCACGATTGTATGGTATATTGTTGCCTCTGTTATCAGGAGCGTTATTTGGACCACTATTATCACGACCGGAATTGCCACGATCATTACTATCATTGGAACGATCATTCCTGTCATTTGAACGATCATTCCTGTCGTTTGAACGATCATTTCTGTCATTTGAACGATTATTTCCACGATTATTTGGACCAAAATTGCGTTCATTTTGTCTACGATTATTGGGGCCATCATTCCAATCATTTGGACCATTATTGCCACTGCCACGATTATTGGGGCCATCATTCCAATTGTTTCCACCACGATTATTGGGTCCAAAGTTACGATCATTAGGACCACGATCATTCCAGTTGTTGGGACCATTATTACCACGACTATTGGGCCCATCATTCCAGTTGTTTCCACCACGATTATTGGGTCCATCATTCCAATTATTAGGACCACGATTATTTAAGCCAAAATTGCGATCATTAGGACCACGACTATTAGGTCCATCATTCCAATCATTAGGGCCATTATTACCACGATTGTTAGGGCCATCATTCCAGTTGTTTCCACCACGATTATTTGGACCATCATTCCAATTGTTTCCACCACGATTGTTGGGACCATCATTCCAATTGTTTCCACTACGATTATTTAGTGCATCATTTCCCCAATTACGATTATTGGGACCATCATTCCAATTATTAGGGCCACGATTATTATTAGGTCCTCTATTGTTCGGACCAAAATTACGATCATTAGGACCTTCATTCCAATTATTAGGACCACGATTGCGTTCAATAACTCCAGGACCCATTTGATTATTACCTCTTTCATTCCAAGTGTTTGGACCACCGTAGTTACGATTATTAGGCCCTCTATCATTCATAACATCATTATCTCCAGACATATCCTCATCTTCCTTAGGCATATTTTCATCCGCATCAGCCATATCATTTGGATTTGGATCTACATTGCCTCTAGTGTTGGGACCAAAATTGCGATTAAGACCCTGGTTAGACCAATTATTCGGTGGACCATTGCCATCTGCCAAATTCTGATTATTTCCGCGGTTATTAGGTCCATTACCACGATTATCAGCCTGATTATTATTCCAATTATCAGGACCTCTATTATTTGGAGGCCCTTGCCAATTATTTGGACCTCCTGCAGAATTTGGCCCACGATTATTATCATTATTACGATTGGTATATTGAGAATTATCAGGATTCGATTGGGGTGGAGGTGGTGGACCCCCAGGACCTCCTTGTTGAGATGCTCCCATCCAGGGTGATTGTTGGAATTGTTGCGAGTTCATTTGGGAATTAGATGCGTTGACATTATGTTGATTAAAATTTGGTGGTGGTTGATTATACGATAATGGCTGCTGTTGCCATGGCGGTTGTTGCTGTTGTTGTTGTATTTGGGGTGGTGGACCTACGGGCGGATAATTTGTAGGATTTGATGTGGCTGTGTTCGGAGCTGGCGCTTGTGGTGGTGGCGGTTGGGTATATAACTGAGGTTGACCTGTAATCTTATTACTGGGAGCAGTTGGTGGTGGTTGTTGTTGGTAATATGACGATGCATAGGCAGGTGTGGCTGCTGCTGCTGCTCCTTGGACAGCTGGAATGGCTGGCGTAGCAGTAGTAGACGCTTGTGCCAATTCCATTTCACGTTTGTACTACAAAATTAAAAATAACAATAATAATAAAATTATATTAGGTCTTAACGTATAGTTAAATTTACTAATTTTTAATAGACAAACAAACCCCTATGTTTATTTTATAAAAAAAAAAATAAAAAAAAAAAACTAAGATGTGATTTGATGAGATTTAATTAAAAAAAAATTATACTACATACAATATAAAACATGTTTAATAAAAACAAGTACAAACCTGTTCTCCATATTGAGCATGCCATCTGGCATATTCTTCCTGATACTTTTGCCATTGCTGCCAATGCTGTTGTAGAGCATATTGTTGTTCCGGAGTCATGGCAGCATATTGGGCAGCTGTATACTGGGAGTAAGGATTTGCTCCTGCAGCTGCAGGCGCCATTGCTGCTAATGAAGTGGTGGAAGCTGTTGCCACTGGTGCTGCCGGCATAGGGGTTGCTGGTGCTGTCGCAACTGCTGCTGCTGCTGTCGGCAGCATGGGACCTATCATAGCGGGTGCTGCTGGGGCTGCAGAACCAGCCGGCTCCTGTGGTGGTGGTGGCGGCGCCGTGGTAGGTAATGGCGGTGCCGCAGCATATTGAGACCATTGATTCCACATTTTTTTAAACAAGCGATATCAATTTTTTCAAAACCTATCTTTTACAATGGTTATGTTCGTGTTACTGTGTGTTTGTCTATTTTGCTAAAATGTTCTTATTTATTTATTTATTTTTTAGTGCCTTTTACTTTTATTTCAGTTCACAAAACTTTTTCTTTCTTTTTTAATAATATTTTTTATTAATTTTTACAATTTTCATGTAAAAATTCTATTGTTTAACAACCATGAAAAATTTATTTTGCAGAAGAAAAAAATTCTGTCGCCATTTTTAAGATAAAAGAAAACTAGTGATGGTAAAATGTTTCGATAACAGAGATAATATATGTTTGGCTTTTTGTGTGAGAACAAAAAAAGAACATGATTTATCTAATAGGATATGTGTTGTAAAAAAGTAATCGGTTTCGTAATTATTGTAACCATACACATAGAGACGAAATTCTCGATTGACAATTAAACAAAATTGTTGTTTTGTAAACAAAAATGTGTTTTTATTTTCTTTTCGCAACAACAAAATGTATTTGATTACATGTATTTTGTTGTTGCATGAGTTAGGTTTTTGACAACCGACTTAGGTTTTTGACAATTAGTTTCGTCTCTTGTCACTCTTTGATTGTAACATTCATGAGAACATATTGAGCACTCATTAAATCTTGAATAATTCATATCTTATTTATACGACAGCGTAGATTTAAGTGTATTTTTAAATTTCTTAAATGGATATTTGGGTAGTACTTTGATTTCTGATTAAATTAATGTAAAAAAAGTAACCATGGCCTTTTCAAAATTAGTTTATAATTTTTTATTATTTTCTAATGATATAAATAAATGTGAAAAATGTAACCGGCTGTGCCGAATCTTTGATACCCTTCACCATCTTACCGACGAATAATTAAATTTTCGCCTTAACGTATGCTTTCATTATTTCACGTTTATAAATCTACATTTTTTTCAAACTACGAAAATTTGAATACGAAAAAAAAACAATCATAGCAAGCTTTGCTTTTAAAAAATAAACAACAGCAACAATTTCATATTTATTTTTGTATGTGAATATATACAAACTGACTGCATATGCAAAGAACAACAACAACACTCTTATTCAGTATATGTTGCTAACTAAAACTACTTGCTTTATAGACAAAAATGTCACTAATAGTCATTACAATACCTAATATACATGTTTGTGTGTTTATATTCTTAACAGATTTGTTTTAGGTTTTGGCTCATAACTCTGTTAATTATGAACGAATTTGGTTTTTCAAAAAAAAATTTTATAAAAATGTTTATGACCGATCTATATAAAAATAAAAATCTATAGCTTAAACAAGGGCTTAAAAAATCAAAAATGCATTTTGCCCAATATCTCAGTTATTATGAACCGATTTATTTCAGTTTTTTAGCAAAAAAAAAAAAAAAATAAAATCAGAAGAAAATATTCGATCCTTCTTTGAAAAAACAAAGTCCATAGTATATACAGAGGTCTCAGAAACTGGAAAACCGGTTCCGAAACCCGGGTTTTTAAGCATATCTCCACAATGTATTTACCGATCTTGCTGAATTTCAATAGCAAAATTATCGAAAGGATTTCCAATCATTTGATATATATATTATATATGCCAGTTATCGGTAGGCTTCATAAACGCCATTTCAACCGACACACGGACGGACGGACATGGTCCTATCGTCATCATTTCTTACAAGGATCCCGAAAATATAAACTTTTTTGCTCTCCGATGAAAATTGTGGGAATTACAAACGGAATGACAAACTTATATATACCCTTTACACATGTGGTGAAGGGAATAATAAAGACTTTTTATTTATTTTTATAATATTCCTTGAATTTTATAATTAAAAGCAAAATCGTAAAATATTCTAATCGGGTAGTGTACTTCAAAGCATAAAATATTGCAAAATGTCGAGTTTTTTTAAATTAAATTTATTATATTCTTGTTGTTTAAAATATTTTAAATAAAAATTTTATATTTTTTCATCATATTCAAAAGATTACTTTTATGAAATCAACTAAACAGGCTGTATAATAAATAATTATTTTAGGGCACTCATCAAGATCTTCGGCACACTTGAAATTATTATATTTTTTTTCCGACTTAAAAAAGGTTTTTCTGTGTAGCCGGCCTGCGGCCGGGCTTAAAGACTTTCTCCTCTGGGTATGTCGAACACCGGCTTCGCTAAATAAGCTTTTTTCGAATATCAAAAATTTTTTTAAGTTCCGCCATTTTTATACAAAATGTCAATTTTGTTCCCAAATAATTAATTAATATGGTAGTGTTATATACCATTGAAAAGGTATTTATAAGTGCTTTTAAATGACATCAATATAATTAAGATCCGACAATTATTAATAAAGATATTCAGGAAAATATATTGAAACTTTGAGGGCCTATAACTCGTAAACCGAGCAAGAGCGGACAAAATTTTTTATTGCACTATAATCACAAGTAAAAGTACTATAGAATCACTATCAAAATTGTTTAAAAATCAACTGTGCCGAAGATCTTGATTTACGCCTATTTTAGTAGATTTTACTTGGTTTTCGATTAAAACTAGATGATGTATGTAGTTTTTCAATAAAAATCCAAATAAAGCCAAAAAAATCTATTATTTTTGTTCGGTGTAAATGGTGCATTAGATTGAAAACAATCAGATTGCAGAACTTTTTAAGTTAAATAGCTCACCATCTCTAAGTAAAATAACAACTCTAGGTTATCGATTATAATTTATTTTGTTTTTTTGTATGATATTGCAATAGTGTTGGTGTTGCTTTATTTTTGAATCCACAAACAAATACATGTGCTCGTACAGAAAAACAATACCAATTTGAAATGGCCAGAAGAAGGAAAATCCCAGTACGTAAACACCATGGTATACGTGATCCTCTCAAGCAATTGGAGGCAAAAGAAAAAAAGTAAGTTTCGTCATTTTTAGATTAACATTTAAAGACTCAAAAACATTTTTTATATCCCCCACAGACTTAAAAATGTAATCAATAGTCCACCGGAGAAAGATGATCAGAAATTATCCTACAAATTTGTACAATTTAAAAAATTAGCCGATCAGGCTAAAAGTGGCCAGAAAATCAAACGTATACGCAGTGGTGTTGAAGATAAACCCAAAGACTCTTCTACAGTAGGAGTTAACAAAAAGAAACATCGCCCAGGGGAAGGTAATAAGTTTAAGAATATAAAACAGATGCCTGGTGAAGAAGATCTAGACTATATACGTAGAGTTAATCGTATAACCAGTGAAAGTCTTAAAGAGGCTCAATATGAAGCGAAATACGGAGTTAAAGTGATAAGAGATCCCAAAACAGGAGAAATTTCTATTAAAAAGAAACCACCCAATGAGATCGATGAGCTGTTAAAACAAAAGAAAAAGGAAGCGAAAGGAGGGAAAATAAAAAAGAAGAAAAAGGGAGTAGCAGATGTCAAACCTATAGACCCAAAATTAGCTAAAGAATTGATAAAACAAGCCATACGGGAGGATGAGCAAGAAAAGCTGAAGGAAAAAGAAAAGGAGCTTGTAGAGTATCGCAGGGATGTTGTGAAATTTGGTGAAATTGTACATGGCCCACCCAGTATAACAGCGTTGCCAAGAAAGGCACAAAAAAGTGAAACAGTACCCAGAGTAAGTCGTTTATATTTTGAATTTGCTTATAGATATTATTTTCACTGCTTTTTATTTAATATAGCCCGGCCAGAAAAACAATTTGTTACTGAAAGATCTTCTTAAACCCCATGAAACCAATAATCCAGAATCAGAAAACCTTAAAAATTCCTCACAATCTAATAGCAAAAAGTCGAAATCTAATATAGTTAGCAAAACACAATTAAAGGGCAAACGTAAAGATCTGCCCGAGGCCACACGTAATATGTTGGAAACTGAGAGACAAAAAATGGTTAGTCTTTATCGAGACTTAAAGAAAGCCAAAGGCATACAAGCTGATAAAAGTTGATCCTTAAATAAAAATTATTTTAATAAAATTCGTTTTCTTTGTAATAATTCTTATTTTTTAATAGAACTATTAAAACTAACAAAAAACTATTCATGTTCAAAATAAAAATTATACAGCATTTCCAAATCTTCAAAAAATTGGGTTCTTTAAGCCGTGTTGGTTTTGGTCGGGAAATTGTACTGATTTAAAAATAAAAAATTGAGTTTTAACTAATGACATTACATGCCACCCGATTGTTTTTGTAGTAGTTGGGCAAAACGTTGTGTTATCAGCAGAGAGGTATCAATAAAACGATCCACACAATTGGACAAACACGTTTCGGTAGCACTATCTAATTTGGATCCTGGTTTACCTATGCACTTATCCCAGCAGATTTCATTGAATTCATGGATCTACAAAGAAAGACATTAAATAAAATTTTATTAAAATCATCTGAACTTTTTAACAAGAAACATCATGAAACTTATTTTACACTTTACCTGAGCATTAACTTGTGCCTTTTGTTTTTCAATCATTAAGAATTCTTGCAATTCTTTGTCGCCGGAACTAGAAGACAAACTATCAAAGTCAGACATTATGTTTAATTAATTTATTTCTAATAAAATTCTTTAAACTTTTACGAAAAATTAAAGCAAAATCTAATATTTGCTTTTATATAACCTCAAATAAATTAAAAAGTAAGAAAAAGAAAACATCTGGGCTAAATATGCCAGAGACCTGCGCCGAACGATTTTAACGGCGGCGGCGGCGGCTCAAAGTCGGCTGTTAGCCGGCTGAGAGGTGAACATAACAACTTTTTATTTCCTAGTTTTCGCATCATCTTATAGAGTACATTGGTTCACAAATGTGGTTCCAAGTCTCCTTAGATGTAAGGGGATCCGAAGACCGTTTGTTTGAACATTATTTTTTATTTACTAAAAGATTTATAACATACATTTTTGTATTTTTGTACTTCTAAAGTGTCAAAACAGAAGACCGTTTCGAACATTATATTTTTAATATTATTGAAAAAAGTATATATTATCTTGACACAGCTCTTCTCTCTACACATATAAAATTGGATATTCTGATATTTTGAAACATTTTTTATTTTATCACAGATTTTAACATTCGAACATTTTAAATACGTTGATTTTGTTGAAATGAATCTAAAAATTTATCATTATTTTTATTTTTCTTGAAAAATGTAACGGAAATAATCTTAAAATATGGTCTTAAAGTAGGGTCGAACCATTATTAAAATTTTTAA
Source organism: Protophormia terraenovae (assembly GCA_951394005.1). Taxonomy (NCBI): domain Eukaryota; kingdom Metazoa; phylum Arthropoda; class Insecta; order Diptera; family Calliphoridae; genus Protophormia; species Protophormia terraenovae. The sequence continues at coordinate 81,864,199 of OX596076.1, read as the reverse complement.
AGTTTACAAGGCTTTACCAATGGTATAGTAAGCAAATCAATGTTTTTGAATACAACTTTAAGTAATTTTGATTATAAATGGTTGGTAAAGCTGTGTTAAGTTTTTTTTGAATACGTCTGTAAAATTATAGATTATATTCAAACTAAATTCTTTGAAAATACTGCCATTTTCACAGCTTCCGATTTCTTTATATTCTGAGTTTAATGCTAATTATCAACCTCCAAAAACTGTAATATTGAAAAATGCAGAATGGCGATGTTTATTCCAAAAAAAAAAAAAAAACAAATTGACTCGTTTTTTAATATATTTCAAAGCCAGAAAACATCTCGATTTGTGTTGTTTAATAATTTAACACAATAAAAACAACTAAGTTTCCATAGGAAAGAAATTTTTAGTATTTTAGTACATTATCAGAACCACTTCAGATTCTTTAATATTATCCTCAGAATTAGTGGTATCACAACCAATTCTGACATTCTTCTAAATTCGTTTTGAAAAATGTTTTATAGAACTAGTGCTTAAGAACTAATTCTGTATGACTTCTACATTACTTCTGAGAACTTCCTAGAACTGTTTAAAAAACTTGTATAAAAAATTTCAAAAATTAAAAAAAATATATATGTATATATTCACAAAATTCAATTGATTTCAAAAGTGGACTTTAGAAAAGTAGCCCATTAGAATACAAAATAAAAATAAAAACAGATTCTGAAACCTTTCCCTAACTCTTCTATGGCACTAGTTCTGAATGTGACAATTTTGAACAAAAATTATTGATTAAGGAACTAGTTCTCGAACCGTTCCATAGAATGGGTACTGGCTAGGTAACACTTCCACAGAACTAGTTCTGGAGGTGACAATTTCAAACAAAAATCATTGGTCGTAGCCAAAGTAGAACAAATACAGGCTATTTTTATGTGTTTTAGAACAATATTTCCTGGGTGAATTAAAAATTAAATTTATATTTGTTCACATTTATTATTTGTTTAAAAATTTTATTTTTGGAATTAGAAAGTATATGTGTGTAAAATTTTTATTTAAATCAACAATTTATAAAAATATTTTGGCAAAGGAAAAACATAATAAAATTATATGTGAGCAGTGATGCATAAACTTATTTACTTTTTTAAAGGTATTTTAATGGTATTTTTTAAAAATCAATTGAAAATAAATTTAAATTTTAAAAAAGATCATTGGAAAATTAGATTTTTCATTTAAATTTTTGAAAATAAAAATTGAAAATTAGATTTTTCATTTAAATTTTAGAAAAGTAGTGTTCTGAAATTTTTGAAAATAAAAATTGAAAATTAGATTTTTCATTTAAATTTTAGAAAAGAACTGTTGAAATTTCTATATTTCATTAATATTTCAGAAAACAATTATTTAAAATTACAATTTCTATTTCAGAAAAGTACAATTTAAAATAAGTTTTTATATTTTAAATTCACAAAAGATCAATTTATAATTAAATTTTACGTTTTAAATTCAGAAGACTACAAATGAAATTCAGTTTTATATTTTGAATTTCAAAAACAATAATTGAAATTTAGAATAATTCATTAAAATTCATTAAAAAATAATGTTAGATCAACTTAATAATAAGGTATTATTTTTATACCCTTCACCACAGGTGTAAAGGGTATATAAGTTTGTCATTCCGTTTGTAATTCCCACAATTTTCGTCGGAGAGCAAAAAAGTTTACATTTTCGGGATCCTTGTAAGAAATGATGACGATAGGACCATGTCCTTCCGTCCGTCCGTGTGTCGGTTGAAATGGCGTTTATGAAGCACCGATAACTGACATATATAATATATATATCAAACGATCGGAAATGCTTTCGAGAATTTTGCTATTGGAATTCAGCAAGATCGGTTCATACAATCCGGAGATATGTTAAAAAAACCGGTTTTTAGAACCGGTTTTCCAGTTTCTGAATCCTCTGTATATACTAGGGACTTCGTTTTTACAAAGAAGTCTCCGAAATTTTTTGCTGAATTTTTGTTCTGAAAAAATGAAATAAATCGGTTCAATAATAACTGAGATATCGGACAAAACGCATTTTTTATTTTTTAAAGCCCTGGTTTAAGCTATAGATTTTTATTTATATATATTATATTATTATTTATTTATATTATATTATCGGTTACAAATATTTTTATAAAATTTCGGTTTTTTGAATCAGCAGGATCGGTTTATAAATGGCGGAGATATGCACAGCCGAATCTTTTTTCAATTTCATTTATACTAATTTAATGTTTTCTTTTATTACCGATGTTTTCAAATTGAGATATTTGCTTTTCGAGGAATAGAGATTTTCTAATATTTAGTGTTTAATCCTCAAATAATTTCAGTTTTATTATTAGCTATTTTCGATAACTGTATGTAATGTTAAAAAGGTCAACAACTATAAATATAAAATTCATCTTTTATTTGCCTATAATTTAAATTGAAATTAAAGAAAATTATTTCCATTTATCCAATAATTTAAATGGAAATAAATAAAAATAAAAATGTTTCAAAAACTAACAGAAAAATAGTTTTTAAATTTTTGAAACATTTTGTAATTTTATGTAGGAACTGGTTATAACCGGTGTTCGTTGTTATAACCGTGTTCGACTGTAAAAGGTTATGTTCACTTTTCAGCCGGCTAACAGCCGATTTTGAGCCGCCGCCGACAATTTTTAGAAAAGCCGCCGCCGCCGTTAAAATCCTTCAGCGCAGATCTCTGCATCTCATTCGAAAAAAACATATTTGTAAACAAATTATAAAATTTGCCAATTTGTAATAAATTTGTAAAATAATGACTGCTGAAGTCTCATCTTCGGTTGACAATAGTCTAAAAGACAATGATGACTTTTATCCATCAGCCGAAGAATTAGAATCATATTATAATATGCTTGAAAATGGTTCAATTTTGGAATTAGAATGGCAGTGTCCTGGCCGTCGTCCACCTTCACCAGATTGTTCGAGTAGTAACAGTAAAGAGCAAACAAATTCTACAGATACCACCGAAACTCAGGAGTATGTTTTATTATTGTTTATTATTTAAAATGTTTCTATAAAATTATTAAAATGCTTTTTGCAGGCCCTTAAAATCAAATGATTTTGATTTTAGCGATGATGTTGCCCAGCCTCAAATGCGTGTACGTAGTCAAAACTCCACACCAAAATCGGTCAAAAAGATAACAGCCAATTTTGCTGGAGTTATGGAAGCATTGAAAAAGAAAAATGCTGAAGGTTCATAGTACAATTTGTATGTAAAACAAGAGTGATTATTTATAGGAAACAATAGATTTAAAGATAAATAATAAAAATATTAATAAATATTTTTATCACAAGTAGTATTTAAGTATTTTATAAATAAATTAATAATAGAAAAATATTTTGGTGGATTTCAAATCGTTTCTTTTTCGAAATCGATTTCAAATTATTGAAGAAGCAGATTTAGGTGGGTAGATTTAAAACTTACATTGAAATGTTAGCGATATATATATATATATATATATATATATATATATATATATATATATATATATATATATATATATATATATATATATATATATATATATATATATATATATATATATATATATATATATATATATATATATATATATATATATATATATATATATATATTTTTTATTAATTCTTCATTTACATAACCGAGTCCATTGGGGCCTTATATGGCTAATCAAAGCTACTAAAAATAATAACAATTTCAATAAAAAGTAAAAAATAAAATATAGTAAATGTAAATTACAAAAATAAATAATTATTAACTAACATTAATAATAAATAATGGTAACAATTTGTATTAAAATGAGATCAATCAATATCTAATATAACCATAATGAAAGCTGGAGCATCATATAATCAAATATATTAAAAAATTAAAAATTGTGCTTCTACAAAATTCCATGATCTTGAGTGTTCACATATTCAATTGATTCCGATTTAAAAACCGAAACCGAATAAGAAAATTTTCTTAGTTCAAGTGGCAAGGAATTCCAAATCCTTGAGACTCGTACCTGAAATGATTTACCAAATGTATTCAATATAATATAATTTTTAATTTACTGTAAAATAGCAATAATTTTACAAAAGACTGGTTACAATCTCACGGCAGTGGGTTTTTAGATGGTGATAGTAATCATTGTCAGGACAAAGTGCAGGTTTTAACAATTACTAAGGGAGAAAATTTCAGTTCTAATGCAAGTTTAAATGAACAGGTTAAGTCGATATTCCATTTTATATTTATTCGATTTTCAAAGATTTTTAGTCTATTCTAAATGAAGTTGTAGAGTCTTCACAGGATTCAAAAAGAACTGCATATATTTTATTCGATTTTTTAAAATTTTTAGTCGATTCTAAAAGAAATTGTAGAGTCTTCACTGGATTATTTAAGAACTGTATATATTTTAATCTATTACAAATTAACCAATTGAGTATTCAATAGAGTTTAATTGTCTTCATTGGATTATAAATAAACCGGTTTAGTTTTCAGTCGATTTTAAATGAACCTGTTCAGTTTTAAGCCAATTTTAAATAAAAATTAATATATAAGCGGTTTAGTTTTTGTTATATTAAAAATAAATTTTAGTTTTTATTAGATTGTAAATCGGTTCAGTTTAATTGATTCTAAGGGAATCGCTTCAGTTTTCATTGGATTCTAAATGTACCGGTCATTCAGTTTTAAATAAACCGATCAATTTTCATTTGACGATTTCAATTTTGATTCGATTATTAATGAGTCGTTTCAACTATCAGTCTATTTTAAATGAAAAAGTTTCATTTTATTCGATTATAAATGAACCGGTTGAGTTTTAATTTAATATTTAACGGAACGTTTTGGTTTTCATTTAATTTTAAATTAACTTTTTTCTTTTTATTTGATTTTTCTATTTATTTGGTAAATTTTTATTTCATTCGATTCACAATGAGTCGGTTTAGTTTTCAGTCGATACTGAAATAATAGGTTTAATTTCCAATCGATTTTATACGAACCGGTTTAGTTTAATTAAAAATTAACCGGTTTAATTTTCACTGAATTTTAAAAGAATTGGTTTTGTTTTATTCTATAACAAATGAACCAGTTATTTTAAATGAAGCGGTTTATTTTTGATTGGATAAAAAATTAACCATTTCAGTTTTCATGCTATTTTAAACGGTCTGGTTCAGTTTTCATTGGATTCTAAATGAATCGCTTTGGTTTCATTCGATTATAACTAAACCGCTTCAGTTTTCTGTCGATACTAAAGTAATCGGTTAATTTTTTCTTCATTTGACTACAAAATTAACCATTTTAGTATTTAAATTAACAGGTTTAGTTTTTTTGGTTCGAAATAGTCCGATTGAATTTTCATTCGACTATAAATTAACCGATTCTCAATTAATCGATTAAGTTTTATGGCTCAGATTTTGTTATAACATCCTGATCAAAGGTCCCAGTCCATAGAAAATAGTCGGCTGCGGCGGCTGAGCAAAAAATGATCAGAGGAGAAGAAAATTAATAACAACAAGTAAAGCGTTATATTCGGCTGTGCCGAATCTTATATACCCTTTACCATAGTTGAGATGGAACTAGATTTGGTTTTATCTATATATATATAAAAGAGTTATGACTGAGTGATTGACTGACTGATTTACTTGGTGGTTCATCACCGCACAGCCCAAACGGTTAAGGCTAGAAAGACGAAATATGGACTGTGGATTGGTCTTCTACCGAATAGATCTACTAAGACGGGATTTTTGGAAATTCGAATGTTTAGGGGGTAAAAAGGAGTAAAATCGGTAATGTCATATCTCCTAAACTAATAGAGATACAATAAAAAATAATTTAAATAGTTTGAATGTTTAATAATAATAATTCTAAGACAATATTAAATTAAAAAAAAGGGTATCGTGAAAATTTATGGACTGAAAAAACCGAAACTCGAGAAAAATATTTATGATCGATCTGTGCAAGAACGAAGTTCATAGCTCAAATAGTACCTGCAAAAATCTTAATAACGTGTTTTGACCTATAACTCTGTAAACAACAATGTTTTTTAAACATATCTCCTCCATTTATGAACCGATCTTGCTGAATTTCAATAGCAAAATTTTCGAAAGAATTTCCGATCGTTTGATATATATATTATATATGGCAGTTGTCGGTGGGCTTCATAAACGCCATTTCAACCGACGGACTCACGGACAGACGGACATCGTCCTATCGACATCATTTCTTATAAGGATCAAGCAAATGTAAAAATTGTATCTCTTCGACGGAAATTGTGGAAATTACAAACGGAATGACAAACTTATATATACCCTTTACACCTGTGGTGAAGGGTATAATAAGAAATAGAGGTTAAAATTATTGTTATTTTCTAAATATGTAGTTTATGATATAACAAAGCAGTCGTACTTTATCTGGACACTAGAACCATAGAAAACAACTAGAAGTTCAACTCTTTTAATTCGCTCAGAAACAAAAAATTACTCACTTCACACGTATAAATTTGTTCTGTAGAAAATTTTACTAACACATACAAAGAGTTAGGTTTTTTTGACAATTGAGTTAGGTTTTTTGTGAGCAAGTTGGAGTTCTAGTTGTTTTCTATGACTAGAACATTTTCCTTTGTAACGCTCTCGCATACATTTTTTTCTGTGATCAAGGTATCAAGGATTGGTGATACCGTTGACTTTTTTAAAAATACATAAAATGGTCAAGAAGTAGAGAGAACTTTATCATGTATATAGAAACTCTAAATATGAATGCAACCAATAGAATTCTTTTTTTACAGTATTGTTTCTTTATATTTGTTTTTTTTTTCTCGAAAAGTTTGTTTTCAAAATATGATAAAATAATAACTAAAACAAAATCTAATATCAAAACCAAAATATCGACTAAGCTGATTCAGTCATCTAGAAAAGTTAGGCTGTTGTTAGTGATGAGCAGGGAAACCACAATATGATCTTAAAAAAAAGGTTTTATGCGCATTAAATATGCCGCAAAAAACTACAAATATGCTCTAAAAAAATGAGAAAATATGGACTTAAAAAACAAAATTGTTTGAATTATTTTTCAATTAAATTATTTTTTTCTTTAAAACAAAGGGTTTTATTGTTTCATAACACATAATTTATTTTACTATTTTATTTTATTTTATTTATTCATAAACGAAGAAAATTTGTAAAAATTTTGCGAAATAACGAAGACTATTGAACATTACATATGTTTAATTAAAAATTAAAAAACATTGTTTTTACAACATTAATCGATGGTTTATTTGTTTGTTATCTATTAAAGATAATTTAATTTTATTATTTTTGTTTTCTTCATTTTATTTTTTTATAAAATCAAATTTGAAAAACATTTCAAGAGGTATAAAATATATTATCCTTAAAATGTCAAAATATGCTCTAAAATGGTTAAATATGTCCAAAAAATAACAAAATATGCTATAAATATGAACTAAAAACCGTTAAATGCAAAAATATGCCGCTAAGGGTGAAATATGCAAAAAATCGATGCCAAAATGGTTTATTTGTTCTGAAACGGATAAATATTATTATTATTCATGGTCCTGAGGATCTTAGACCTATATCTATTCTCCCGGCTTTATCAAAAGTGGTTGAACACATAATGAAGGATCAAATACTTGAATCGGTTTCTGGACGTATTTTTAGTGGTCAGTATGCCTTTCGTAGGGGTTATAGTACAACATCACTTCTTCTTAATTTAACAGATAAGATTAGGAAGAATGTGAATAATAATGATTACAGTGTTCTAGTTTCCCTTGACCTTTCAAAGGCATTTAATTCTGTAAACCATAATACGCTTATTTGGATACTTAGGGATGAATTTAACTTTGCATGTATGCTTGTCTTATCCTACTTGGTTGGTAGATCCCAATTTGTTCATTTAAATGGGTATAACTCAGGCTTAAGGTCTCTGTCTTCGGGTGTCCCCCAAGGATCTGTTTTGGGGCCACTTTTCTTCATCTTGTATATAAATAGTCTTCCTCGTTGTGTTGATTCGACTTTATGTGAAACATTTTTATATGCAGATGATGTTTGCTTATTGTTTAGGAGTAGTCTTGATGTTCTTGTAAACAATATTAACTTTTGCCTCCAGCGTGTTCTTGAGTGGACTATAAATAATTCGCTAACTATTAACCCTTCTAAAACAAAAGCAATTATGTTTGGACCTACAAATCGTTTCTTTAGTAATATAGATATTGTCTTAGGAGGTGCTCGGATTGGTTTTGTGAGTCAATTTAAATGTTTGGGCGTTGTTTTGGATTGTAAATTGTCATTTTCTACTCATATTGACAATTTGAGTTGTAAAATTGTAGTATCTTGCGTAAAATATATTCCAGTAATGCTTATTTACCTATACGTATTAAATATCTATTGGCACATACCTTATTGATGTCTCAGCTTTTGTATGGTATTGAGGTATTTTCTGGTACTACTTCTATACATTTGAATAGAATTAAACTATTGTTTAATATAGTTGTGCGTTTTGTATACAATGTTCGTCGTCGAGAACACATTTCATCTTATGTTCGTCAATTTCTAGGCTGTTCCTTTAAAGAATTTATAATGTATCGGAATTTAATATTCTTTCACAAGATTATTGGTGCTGGTAGTCCACTGCCTCTTTATGAATTATTTACATTTACACATTCTTCTGGGAATCCCCAAATTTTTATTCCTAGAATATCATCTAGTCTTTTTGAAAAATCTTTTTTGGTGAGAATTGCACGATGGTGGAATAGGTTACCATATTGTCTGCGGATTTTCTCCCAATCTAATAATGTTTTTCGTTTAAAACTCATTCGGTGGATATCTAGTACATCAATTTGACTGTTATTTTGATTTTCGTTTTGGTGTTTTGCTACTGATTGGACCTTTATTTATAATTTTTGCTTTAATTTTTTATATGTACGTACGGCTGGGGAGCCATTGATTTAAATGAATATATATATATATATATATTTTCATATAATAATATAATTATTTTTTTATGTACACAGAAAAGTCACCAATTAACAAATATATATGAAAATAATTCATTCAATTATAAACTTGTTTAAATTTGCACCTCTCACCAAAATGATTATATCAATTACTAAAAACTATAAAAAATACAAAACAGAAAAAAATTCCCAATTAATAAAGTAATTAAATCAATCAAGTAGATGATTGAATGAATTAAAAATGTGTATAGGAAAAAAAATCATACCAAAATTTATTTTTTATTTTATTTTTTCTTGAATATATTTATTAAATTTTGATCCAAAATTAAACAACTGAGTTAATTGTAAAAAAGACGGTAATAATTTTTTCTGTGTATATAGTTTTATGCATTAGTTAAAGTTATGATCTCGGGTTTTATTGCTATGTAATATTGTTATTTTGGCCTTTTTTAAGGCTTTATATTACAAATAAATGAATTGAAATTGAAAATATTTTATCAATAACTTTATTCAACGCCCAGGAAAAAATATGAAAAAATTGCATATTTTGGTCGACTTGGAGCCTATCTACTTGGACCTCTGATCCTGATTTATTGTTAACTTTCTTCTTTTGAATAAAACATCTTAATTTATTTGTTTTTATTATAGTACATACACATTTAGAATTTTTATTATTTTTATTGTTGTTTTTAATAGCTTTTCTTGTTTTTCTTTCTTTTTCAATGTAAATAATAGTATCTAATGTGAAATTTTATTTCAGTTTTATTTAAATTAAGTTTTTTATTTTTTTATTATTTAATATTTTAATTATTCATTTTAAAATATTATTTTTTAATTATACACACACACTTTACATAGTTTAAAAATGGCTGGCTATTAATTTATTGATGATTTTTCGTTTATGTTTTCATGTAGTGTTGCTATTGTATTTTTATATTTTATAAATGACTGTTACAAATTGTTTTAAAAGTTAAAATCTTATTTTTATTGATTAAAAACTCATTTAATTGTTTTACAAAAAAATTATTACAAGGCAAGATCATACAACAATAAGTTGATCAAGTATTGATTTACTATTTTTTTTTTTTCATCTAGTTTATAAAAAAATCATTTTTGCTTGTATATAAATGATTTAATTTTAAAAACACTGTATTCGATGATTAAATGTTGCATTTAGATTTTTTTGTTTTTAATTTACATGTGATTATTTTAAAAATTTTTTTAATTTTATTTTAAAGTCTATTTGTTATAATAATAAAAAAAACATTAAACAATATACATATAAACAAAAATATAATAAAAAAATAAAAAGCATTAAATATAGAAATATGTATAACAAACATAAAGATAGAGAGTGTTGTTGTTTATATATCATTTTCATCAAGGCCTTGTAGCACAAAGATTTTGGAATAGCTTAGAAAATAGCATTATTTGTGGTACAGAATAATTTTTAATATTTATAGAATAACAAAATCCAAGTGTCTAAATTGGCCTTTAAAAGATTATAAAGTTATAGATATTAAAAAGAAAAATTATAAAAAATATATAGTAAAAATATAGTAAAAAAATTAAGCTAAAATTTAAAGCTAAATATTAATAAACAATTTGTCGTACTTTACATTTTATATATTATGTTCTTTTTTTGTTTTGTTTAGGTGTGTTGTTTTTTTTTTTTTTGTCAAAAAGGCACTTAAAAACGTAACTAAATAAAAAAATTTTAATAAAATTAAAAAAAAAAAACCTATAAAAATAATTTGCGTAAAATTATGCAAAGAATTAATAATAAAAATATAACAAAAATATTTATATATAAAAACTAACAAAATATATTATAGTATTTATATTTACTAACGAAACAATATTTTATAGATTTTTATTTTTATACATTTAAACTTAATTTTCTTTGTAGATTTTAAATCGAGAATAGGAGAGCTTTTTTGTTTTTTTTTTTTTTTTGTATCTTAAAACTAAAATTTTGAAAATAATTTTCACTTGCACTTGAGTTTTTCTTAAAAAAAAATTTTGTTTTTTTCTTCGTTCAATTCATTGAAGAAGGAGATGTAGGTGGGGAGATATTATTTAAATCTGACTTTGGTATGTTAGTGATAATTTCATTGTTAATTGACTTTATAATACCAATAATTTCACGAAACATTGGTCGCATTTTTGGATTCGCATGCCAGCAGGGTTTCATGAGGCGATCGTAAACATTGTCAGGACAGAGTGGAGGTTTCCGTAAACTGGAAATAGAAAAAGAAAAGGATATTAATTAGTTTGATTTAAAAAATAATAATAAATAATATATAAGAGTATTTAATTGATGAAAAATGAAACGATTCAATTCTCACTCGATTTGTTTTAAATTCTAGTCGATTAATCTTAACCGGTTGATATTTATCTCAATTTAAAGCGAACAGAATCGGTAATAATTCAAATTGTAACAATTTTCCATTTTAATTCGATAAAAAATATAGTTGAATTTTTAATTGATTCGAAATGAAACGTTTCAATTTTAACTTGATTATTTCGATTAATCTAAACCAGTTGAAATTTGACTCAAATTTTAACTAACCGGATAGGTAACTATTCAAATTGTAACGATTATAAATTTTTATTTGATAAAAAATATAGTTGAGTTTTTATTTGATTAGAAATTATTAAAACGAGATTTGTTGCAAATTTTATTCAATTAATATATATTGGTTGATATTTAACTCAATTTCAATCGAACCTGGTTGGTCATAATTCGAAATATAACGATTAAAAATAAGACGTATCGGTTTAAATTCGGTTACTAGTGAACCGGTTCAGTTTTTATTCATTTCTAATTATACCAGTTCAGTCTTCAGTAAGTTTCAATTTGATTCTTAATGATCCGACGAAGTTTCCAATTAATACTAAATAAACCGGTTTACTTTTCAACCGATTTTAAATGAAGCGGTTCAGTTTGCAATCCTTTCAAAAAAAGATGTCTTCGACCGATTGTTATTTAACCGGTTCACACTTTATTCGCCTAAAAATTAACCGGTTCATTTTTCCATAGATCCTAATTGAGTAATCTCTATTTTCATCCCATTTTTATTGAACCTTTTTACTTTTCATCCGATTATAAATGAAGCGGTTTAGTTTCTAATCAATTTAAGAAAATCGGTTTAGTTTTTAATGGATTGTAAATGAAAAATTTTCGCCAAATATTTATTTAACCGGTTCATTTTTCATTCGAATATAATTGAACCGTTTCAGTTTCTAATCGATTTAAGAAAATCGGTTCAGTTTTTAATCGATTGTAAATGAACAATTTTCTGCCAATTTTTCATTAACCGGTTCATTTTCATCCGATTATAAATTAACCGGCTCATTCTCCAATCGATTTTAAAAAATCGGTTCAATTTTCAATCGATTCTAAATGAACAATATCAGTTTTTTGCCGATTTTTAATTGATCGGTTCCCTTTTCATCCGATTCTATATTAACCGGTTCAGTCGATCATAAATGAACAATCTCAACTTTAACCCGAATTTAATGAAACCGGTTTACTTTTCATTTGATTCAAAATTATTTGATTCATAGTCCAAATGATCCTAAATGAAAAATCTCAGTTTTCGCTTTTTATTAAACCGATTCACTTTCCATGCGATCCTAAATGAACCGTTCAGTTTTTAACAGATTGTAGTGGAATCGGTTCAGTTTATATACGATTCTAAGTTAACCAGTTTAGTTTACAATTGATCCGAAAGGAACAATCTCAAGGCCTCATTTTGTAAAACGAAACAACAAACCTTTGAAAAAATTTGTATGGAAATAATTTAAATTTCCCAGTATTCTTCATACAAATTTTGAGCGTTTGAAAACGTTTCGTTTTACAAAATGAGGCCCTCAGTGTTCATCAGATTTTAATTGAATTGAAATTTCACAAAAAATTCAAAATTTTACCAGAAATTCAAATTTTACTAAAAATCTAAAATTTCAAAAAAAAAAAAAAAAAAAATTAAAAATCTAGAGTATCACTAAAAATCCGAAAATTTACTAAAAATCCGAAAATTTACTAAAAATCCGAAATTTCACCAAAAATCTAATATTTCACCAAAAATCCGGAATTCACAAAAAATTCGAAATTTTAATAAAAAATCGAAAATTCACCAAAATTTCTCAAATAAATCACCAAAATTTCGCCATTAAATCGAAATTTCACCAAAAATTTTAATTTTCACCAATAATTCAAAATTACAATAAAATTCCAAAATTTCACCAAAATGTTCGAAATTCACAAAAAATCCGAATATTTCACCAAAAATCTAAAATTTTACCAAAAATCCGAAAATTTACTAAAACGAAATTAAAAAAAAAAAAAAAATCGAAATTTTACCAAAAATTTAAAATTACACAAAAAACTTAAAATAGAAAAATTTAAATGAAATAAAGAGTTTCAGGTTATATTTTTTCAATTCTAAAAAAAAGAGGTCAGTATTTTTTTATTGAATTCTTAAAAATATTGTTAGATTTCAAGTAATAAGATTCAATTCTATTTTTTCCACCCGATTATAAGTTAACTGTATAGGCATTTTTCGATTCTAAATGAAACGGTTTAGTTTTCAAGCGATTTTGAATGTTTAGTTTTAATTAAAATCTAAATGAATTGTTTCCAATTTTTTAACAAACCCCGAGTTCACTTTTCATTCGATAAGAAAACAAGATTCGAGAGTTAAGTTTTCATTATTTAAAGTTTCCCTTCATATTTCCCTTCTGTACTTACCGATCACCTCTTTCAAGTCTTTGTAGAAATTCATCTTGGCTTAATTCAGTATTTGGATCTAAATTTGGTGTTTCACCGCGTGAAAACATTTCAAATAATGTTACACCATATGACCAGACATCGGATTGTGATGAAAATTTGGCATCTTTTTTAATGGCTTCGGGAGAATACCTAAAATTAAAAAAATAATTAATTAAAACTCTTCTAGTAAAAAATTTAACTAAAATAATTACCATTTAATAGGTATTTCACGATTACTATGGGCTATATAATAACCATCGGAATCAGCACGTTGGGCTAAGCCAAAATCTGATATTTTAACACTATCTCTGTCAACTAAAATATTACGAGCGGCTAAATCTCGGTGTATTATATTCTTACTGGCCAAATAATCCATGCCCTAAGATAAATAAAAAATGTTAGATTTAATCTCTTAAGTTGAAAAAATTATCAACTTACATTCGCTATATCTAAAGCAAAACCTAATAACATGGTATTGGTTAAATTTGGCTTTTTGGAGGTTAGATAAACCAAAAATGAACCACTTTCTAAATATTCCATAATTATACAAAATGGTCGTTGAATCCAATGTTTAATTTTAACAATATTGGGATGTTTTAAAGACTAAAGAGAGGAAGATAAAACAAATTAATAGTTTTATATATATATAAAGATTAAGATTAGATTAAGTTTTTGAGACAAACCTCCATAATTTCTATTTCACGCATAAAATCATCATTTAGCTGAGGTGCTCTTAGGGATTTTAAAGTTTTTATGGCCACAAATTCACGAGCATTATCAGGACTATTATAGCGTACCTCACCCAAATGCACAGTACCATAATGTCCTTCTCCCACTTTTGTTTTAAATATTACCTTACCATTAGGTATTTCCAATACCGAAGGAGTTGTGGTAAAATAGTTACGAAAATTCGATTTTTTAACTTCATCCGCAAAACCGTTCTGACGCAATTGATGTTCCTCGGTATTATTTATATTATTAGCTAAAAATTTATAATAATTTTTCATAACAGATGATGATACTTTAAAAGACCTAACAAAATATTTACCCAGATCTGTATTTTCTAAATCGTCTGTATCCTCGATGGTGGTATAGTCATCATTAAGACTATCCTTAATGGAAATTAAACGCTGTGATATTTGCAAATGATTAAAAGGTTTATCCGGATCCATACTCCAACCATCCATCATTACTTCAAACATAACGGGTGGACAATCTTTGGGAGTGGGTAAAATACCACCGTAGCGATTGTAATTTTGTCGTAACATTTCGCTAGTAACATTTTCAATGACTGCACCACGTGAAAATATTTCCCAAACTGTGGTCGAAAAAGCCCATAAATCAACATCTAATTGTTTTTTGGCAGCATTTAAATTGTTATGGTATTCTAAGGGTATCCAAGGCAAACTATAGTAGTAGGTGTATTTGAAAATAAAATAAAGAGTGTGCAGTGTGATAAGTTAATAGAGAAATTTAAAGTTTTTTAATAAATTCAATTCAAAAATGTTTACTCACTCATCCCGGCAATATGATCTGGGAAAACCAGGATCTGCGATTTTAGCTTCTAACTGTTGAGTTTTTGGATCGAATTTTGTTACAAGTAAATTGGCACAACGTATATAGCCATGTATTATAAAATTTTCTTGCTAAAGAAATAAAAAAAAAAAATAGTGGTAGGAATTCAATGTTTTTAAAGTTACATTTGTTTCTGTAGAAAAAGAAATAGAAATTTCTAACATACCAAATAAACAATTCCTCTAACTAAACCATGTACAACATCTATTAATTGACCAAGAGATATTTTCGTTTTATTATGCCGTAGGAATTCATTTAAGGGACCATATTTTGAATATTCCATAACCATGGTATAGGGTATATTTAGGGTTAAACCAAACAATTTAATTATATAAGGTGAATATATACGACTCCATTTATTTACTAGATCTTTAAAATCCTAAAAAAAAAAAAAATAAATTTGATTATATTAATAAAAAAAAAAAAAAATTAAAACTAACCTCATAATCCCTTTCATGCTTAAGTACTTTTAAAGTAACTGTAACATCCTTAAACCCACCCTCTTGTATCCAGTCAGCTTTCATTTTTGTCATTTTACCATTATCACAATCACGTGAGGAATCTATTTTATAAAATTATTAATTAATAAATAAATATTAAAAGGAATTATCATTAAAATTATTTATTTTTATAAACTTACTATGATACCATTGTAAATCTTTGGGAGGATCAAATATTTGCGGCCGTTTACGCAATAGCTCTATTTCGCTTAATTCCTTTTCAGTCTTTTTCGATTGCACATGTTTTGGCAAACATATTAACAATAGTGGTGATTTATCGTATTCCGTTGGCGGTATACGTGATCTTTGTTCTGTTTCTGCGGGTATAAATTGTGCTAAATCTGTTAGTTTATCAAATGTTTCCTGTGTTCCATTGTAGTGTAATTTCCATTTAACAGAGGGGGTGGCATTTTCAGAGTGGCACAAGTGTTTGGTTATTTTAAAGGTTTCGGTCTTGCATTTTTCTGGTTGTAGACCTTCGCTAATGCTGTAGAAATGAAGAAAAAGGGACGTATACAAATTAAATTAATAAAGCTACAATTGAGCCTAATGTAGGGCATATAAAGCAAAAATGATTAAGGAGAAACAAAACGAAATCCTTAATTTACATATTAAAATGGAAAAATTAATTGAGTTAAAAGCCTTCATCAAATTATGACATAATAGTATAGATATCATTCGTCATGTTGAGTAATAAAGAAGACGTGTTATGGCAAGGGCTAAAAACGTATTGAGATGGAGAAATAAGATCACGAACATTATTTGGTCCGTCAAAATATGTTCTACAGCTTTCGATAAAGCTGGAAGAACAGAGATAGGCTGTAAAGTATCTAATACGCGGACAGATTTTGATTTTTTCTATTTTAGCGATTATTTTTTAATGGTGATTTTTATTAATTATAAGAAGTAAAATAATATATAAAAAAAATCAAAAACTTAAAAATCATCGATTTTTTCTGTTTTGTCATTTTTTTGGTTAGATTTTGATTTTTTAACATTTTTTCGCCATTATTTGTTTTGGTGTTTTATTTTAAATTTTTTCTGATCTTTTTTTTTAAATTTAATTTTAAGAAAAACAAAAACGAAAAACTAAAATTAATATGTAGCATTAAAAAAATTTATTGCAAAAAATCTGAGTCGTCTTGGACATTCAAATATAATTTAAAGTTATATTTACATATTATTTTATTGTATAAAATGCTATGTGAAATTTTTTATTTTTAGCCCTTAAATAATTGTATCTTATTTGAAGTACACCTATTTACATTATCAATTCATGTATATATTGATTTTGAAAAAAAAAAAAAAATATATGCTTAAAAAGTAAACATTGTTAAACAACATTAAATGTAAATATTTACTTACGTTTTTGTATTGATATCAATATAATATGTATCATATTCTTTTTCACACTGGCGTATAATATAACTGCCACATTTGTCTCGTTGTTGGCGTATCTTGGCAAAGGAAAAGGCGCCACTATATTAAAAAAAAATGTTCCAATATGGTTAAAAAAAAACAACAAATGATTATTAAACAAATCTTACCCAACAGGTCCATGAACACGTAGTGTTCTTAATTCATCTAAAGAAGGTGTTACATATTGCATACAAAGATCTACCATCCATTTTGTGGTTAATCTTAAAAAAAGTAAGATAATAAAAAACGTATTTTTATTTATAAAATTTCCTATAGAAATCATTTATTAAAAACCTACCTCATATAACCAGCCAAATATGAAATAAATGCATCCAATTGTATTTTATTTTCAAATTCTATTCGATAACCATTTGGCATGCCAGTTATTTCTAAACGGCATCTTAATGAATTAGAACTACCGCCTCTTGTATATAATGCGTAAATATTTTCAAGTTTACTTACTAAAACCCACTGTAACAATAAAAGAGAGAAGAGAGGTAGTTTTTTTTTTTTTTTTTTTTTTTTTTTTTTTATAAAAAATGCAAATCATAAATTACTTTAGAGATAAGCAAGAATTTTATTATTTACAAATATGTTTATGCAAAAATCATCAATAGGGGGTCAATTAATTATTTATAAAGTTATTTTTAGATGTACAAACAATGTATTTCATATGGAATGTATAGATTTGTGATCCAAGTTATGATAATATCATATTGCAATTTTTATTTATATTAATATGTATTGTATTAATATAGATTTTTTCCTTTATACATATATATTTTTGTATACCAATTATGTCCAATTTTATTCCAAAATTTAAAACAAAAACGTGCCATAATGCATATCTTATTTATTAGAAATTTTTAGAAAATTAGCTATATTGAAAAAGGTTTGAGATTTTTTAATGATTATGCATTTTGCCATTTTTTGCTTTATAAATATTTTTGCTAATAAGTCACGTTGAGAAAAATTAGAAAATATTAAAAAAATAAATATGTATGTACAATATTTTTAAAAATGGTGGACTATTTTTAATCCCGATCCACAGTGGGGTCGATGGCAACAATTTTGGTAATAAATTTGCAACTACAATTAGATCGAATTGAAATATATAGGAGATGTAGAGCAAGACTAGGAATTGGACCACGTCGTGTATGAAAAATATTAAAAAATTCGTAGCTTCTACACATCAAGCCCGATTTCAAAGATTTATTAAACTCCTTTGTATAGTAAAATTAAAATACTCTTACGCACTAGGGTGATCGATTGTTTGACTTTTTGGAGAAACGGATGCACTTTTTGAAACCGATTTATTAAATATATGTAATTATTTTTGGAAATAACTATTAAATTATAAAAGTAATCGTCAAAAAAGATAATAATTTTTACTTAATTTAAATATAAACTACAGTTTAATATTGAAAAAGCCTGTCTCAATGTTATTGAAACGATTTTGCAGGTTTTCTGTTGTACCAATTTTTTTCGAGTAGGCGATTTTTAGAGCTATGGGCATTTTTAAGTTTTGGCGATTTTTTGTGATATATATTCTTTTTTTTTGTTTTATTTAAATTTTGTTTTTTCTAATTTACTAAACATATTCAAATAACCAAACTGTTTAGGTTTCAACGAAACCGAAATGGATAAGACACCACGAAGCTGATGAAGTGTGTAGCGGCACAGAAAATACGTATTCCATTCTGCTGGTGTCTAATTATAGTCCACAAACTCTGCTTTGGTACTGCCAAACAGAAACAACAAGGCAATTTACGATTGCACACTTGTTTACAAACTGTTAGTTATTTACACGTTTCAGACAGTGATTTTGTAATCGATTAGTTACAGCATGTTTTGGTCTTAACAGCATATTTTGTTATATTTTCATATAAAATCGTTATTTTAGAGCAAAACTTATGTATTTAAATGGCACATTTTTGCATATTTTTTAGGTAAGAGCATAATCTTGCGTATCTTCTACATTAGAGATGCATTTACATATTTTGTCCGCTAGTGAAATTTTCTTTTTACTGTCAGTAAAAAACGTTTTTCAACTATAATTCCATAATAATTTTTTAATTTTATAAATTTATAGAAATTTCCTATACAATGTATTAGCTTTGAATGCTTTTAAGTGCAAAAGGAATAATGTATTTCTTAACAATATCTAATAAAAAATCAAGCTGTTTTTAAAAAATTTAAAATTAACATGAAAATGTTATTTTTTAAGAGCACACTCTTTAATATGCATATCAAGTTCTTTGTAAGGTTACGATATTTTAAAACTTTTAGTCAATGTGATAAAATTTTTGATACTTTCGATACGTATAGTAGTTTAGAAGGTACAGATTTATTGCCAAAATTTTTGCGATCAGCACCACTGTGCGCTCAAGCTAATTCATAGAGTATGCACCAAAATGCGCTGTTATACAAACTTTGTTACCAACGTGATTAAAAGTTTAGTAGAAATCATAAAGCAATTCTAATAAACTCAATTCAATCACATTTTTTTTTTTTATTTAAAAAAAAAAAAAAGTTATAGAAAGGTTAAATAAAAAAGTCAGATCATGAGATAAACTTAATTGCATCTATGAAATTATCAGTTATGAAATGTAATTTTTAGGGTGATTTTTTTTAATTTATAAGAACGTATTTATATAAAATTTATTAAAATATCAAACATTACATCGAGATATCGACATTACATTTAAATTCTTAAATTTGATCAGAGTTTCATACATGTACTCATTAGAATATCTATAACTTGACTGCACTCACCTCAATTTTATCTTTACTTGTTACCCGTGCCACCTTCAAACCCGGCTCTGGTGTATCGAATAAATCCAATTTAATATACACTTTAGCAGTAGTAGGCGTATTTGAATTTGTTGACAATATATCGCCCGGTATAAAATCCACAATACCTACATATGTTTCTAATAGATAATCTGTGGCCAAAGTATTCAGCTCGTGTACATAATGAAACTTAACTTGTGCCACATCAAATTGACGTTGTCTTAGTGTACGAAATGATTTACAAATTTTACTTTTTATAAAAAGTTTATGGGCCCTTACCAAAGGCCTGGGTAAATAACGTTTATAATTCGATTCAATGCGTTCAACAGTTTCTCGTTTTTCTAATAAATCTATGTACATGTTGACGGCACCAAGACCCATGACATTGTCTTTTTTCAAAGGATACTTAATGGCCGGTATGCATTCATGCACCATGTCATAGCGCATTTGGTTGTATAGATACTCATAAGCGTTGGGATCCATCGTATTGAGTTGTACATCCAAAGAGGGCACCTTAAAACGCATGCGAAAACAATAGGTAACATTGGGCTTTAGTTGTTGACCCGCTAGACACCATTCATCGCAGGACGTTTCATCGAATACCCGTAAGCCAAATAAATAGCGGGTATTGGGTAAGATACCCATTTCACGGCTAAAATCTATACAAATATCCTCACAAGTGGCACTGCTTAAATGTTCATATTCTACATATCGGCGTTTGCGGTAATTGTAAATGCGATGCGTTATGGTATCAGAGCCGAGAGCTACATTCTGTCGCATCCGCTCCATGCTATCCGTATAGCATTGGGAATTTTGTGAAATAGTGGTATTACTGGCTGCATCATGTTCATCTTCGTGTTCATGATCAAAATCAAAAATACCATTGTGACCATCCAACAGTGAAATATTACCAATCGAACTGTTGATATCATCTAACAATGTCATGGTTGTGTGTGTTGTGCCCGAGGCATTTGAAGCAGAATTCATGTTTGCTTTGTTTTTTTATTTTTGGGTAAGATGCTAGGAAAATTCTTTTAAACCCTTTTTAGGATATCCTCCACGTATTTGTTGCTGGTAAATATAGTTCCTAAATTGTATATTAAATTTTTTCCCAAAACCCGTTTACGATGATTTTTCCTTTTATGCAATACTGGCTTTGGTTGCTTCTCCTCCACCTACCACCAACAAGCCCAGCATAATTTGCATAAAAATGCAAAATTTATTTATTTGTTGGCAATCGAATCATTGAGTTTATTTTGTTTTCAACAATAACAACACTTTTTTCTTAGTAAAAACACTTTATTTTGCTTAAAACTTTGACTAAATTGTAAGAGAAAATTTTTTTGCAAACTTTGTTTTTCTTATATTTTTTGTTCTTCATCAACCAGAGACCTGCGCCGAACGATTTTAACGGCGGCGGCGGCTTTGCTAAAAATTGTCGGCGGCGGCTCAAAATCGGCTGTTAGCCGGCTGAACATTGGTTCACAAATGTGGTTCCAAGTCCCATTAGATGTAGGGGGATCCGAAGACCGTTTGTTTGAACATTATTTATAAGTATTTCTTAAAAGATTTATATCATACATTTTTGTATTTTTGGCATAAATAGACCTCCCTAACTCATCTCCAATTTATTCGATTTTTTTGGCCATTGATAGTACTTTTATCGGTGAAAATAATGATGTAAACATTTTTCAGCGCAATTAAATATTTTGGAAGTTATAGGGCTTTGAAAATCGAATTTCCCTAAGAAACTCGCATTAAAAAAAATTTGTATAAAAAAAGTTAAGTAAAAAGGAAGAATTACGTTAGCGAAGCCGCTTTTGTACATACCACAGAGTTAAAAGTCCTTCCGCCCGGCCGAAGGCCGGCTATTAAGAAAAAATTGTTTGCACAAAAAAATTATTTTTTTGCACTAAAAATTACAAAATATTTAAAAAAGTTGTTTTTATAAAGTTTTTATACTTTTTTATTTATTTTTATAAATGCGCAAGTAAGAGCTTTTTATTGATACCTTAATCTTTGCAATCGGATAAATAGTATAGGAAATATTTACGATTTTAAGTGAATTAGGGAGGTAAATGAGTACCAAAACGTATGTATGATCTTGACACAGATCTTCTCCCTACACATGTAAAATTTCAAGCTGGAGCAGTGTTGTCAGTGGAAATTTTTAAGAATACCTACGGCTGATGAAAAAAACCGATTTTCCCTACGCGTCCAAAAAAAATTTAATAAGTTCTTTAAGATTCGTTTCTAATCTTATCGTTTAAAAATGCTAATTATCAACCTCCAAAAATTAAACTTTAGAAAATTATATTTTACTATGTCTACTGATATGTATATTTTAATTCATTGCGTTTTTACTATATCTGATGAACGAGCCAAGTACTAAAGATTTTTCCTAAAGTTAGCGGGTTAAGCTTTTCCTGTTACATAAATCAAAATGATCCAAACATTTTGTTTAATATCTTGTTTAAAAATTGTTTTTCAGGATAATATTTTCATAATAGGGGATCAAATTCTACATATTAAATTTTATATTTAATGATAAATATAATATTGAAAAATGCAGAATACAGATGTTTATTCCAAAAAACAAATTGACTTGTTTTTTCATATATTTCAAAGCCAGAAAACATCTCGATTTGAGTTATTTAATTATTTAACACAATAAAAACATTTAAATTTTCATACAGGGAAGAAATTTTTAGTGTTTTTAGTACATAGAAAATTGTTTAAAAATGGATTTGTAAAAATTGCCGAAAAGTTTACAAACAAAAAATTATAAATTAAATTTATATTTTTTCACATTTATTATTTCTTTAAAAATTTTATTTTTGGAATTAGAAAGTATTTGTGTGTAAAATTTTTATTTAAATCAACAATTTGTGAAAATATTTTGGCAAACGAAAAACAGGCCAAAAGGATACACATAATAAAATTATATGTGAACAGTGATGCTTAAACTTATTGTGTTTCTTAAAAAACCACCACTTTTAACGGTATTTTTTAAAAAATCAATTGAAAATAAGATTTTCTATTTAAATTTTAGAAAAGATCATTGGAAAATTAGATTTTTCATTAAAATTTTTAAAAATAACAATTGAAAATGAGATTTTTCATTTAAATTTTAGAAAAGAACTGTTGAAATTTCTATATTTAATTAATATTTCAGAAAAGATTAATTGAAATTACAATTTCTATACAAAATTTGGAAAATATCAATTGAAAATTAAGTTATTTATTTTGCATTCAGAAAAGAACATTTGAAAATAAGTTTTTTATATCAAATTTAGAAAAGAACAATTTAAAATAAGTTTTTATATTTTAAATTTAGACAAGATCGATTTATAATTAAATTTTACATTTTAAATTCAGAAGAGCACAAATGAAATTCAGTTTTTTATTTTAAAATTTATAAAAGAACAATTGAAATTGAGAAAAATTCATTAAAATTTAGAACATTGAATAAGAGTGATTTAAATGATAACATAATGTTAGATCAACTTAATTTATATTACCTTTAAGCAAATAAAATTTAGAAATTGTGTCAAATTCTTCTGGAGTGTAAAGTATGAATTACTTTTACTCTTTAAACAAATTTCACTCTATATATATGAAGCTCTGAATTTAATTTAGTTTTTTCAAATTTCAATTGTATTTTTCTGATTTTTAAATGAAAAATCTTCTTTTCTAAAGTTAAAATAAAAAATTCAAATTTAAATTGTTATTTTCAAAAATATAAATGGAAAACCTAATTTTCAATTAATCTTTTCTCAACTCTAAATAAAAAATCTCACTCTCAAATGATCAATTCTGAAATTTATGTGAAAAATGTAAATTTCAATTGTTATTATTCTGAAATTAAAAGAGAATATTATTTTAATATGTTCCTTTCTGAATTAAATGATTTGAATTAGAATATCTCATTCTCATTTGTTCTTTTCTGAAACTGAATTCATTAACCTCATTTTTAATTGCTGTTTTCATAATATCATACGCAACATTGTTTGAATTCCGGATGTCAGTTTCGGTGCTGAGATCCGTAGGTTGTCGCAGTCACGATTGTATAAATGTTTATTCGATACTTCATCAATGCCTTTTATTGTCCAACCGATTTTCATGAAAAAAAAAAAAAAAAAAAAAATCATAATGATTTCTTGTACCATAGAAGCAAGCATATATTTTAACCATTGACCATTTTAAATGGTTTGTAACCAATACTCCTTTATATAGCACTGTGCGTGGACCCTGCATGGAAGTACTTTTCAAAAAAGAAGTAGTGGCTGTGATCCACTGTATGTTGTTGTTGAAAAAATAAATTTCGTTTTCTAAAAAAAAGTAGTCAAAGCATCATCATCATGAACATGGTTCTTCAAGTGTTCAACGAAGCAACAAAACATCTCGAAATCTGGAAAAATAGAACAAAAAATCATTGATTTCGGAATAATTTGTATTACAAAAAATATAAAAGGCTTATTTATAGTCGACAATAGCTATTTTATTTTATTATTCATTTTATTCTTATTATTATTCTCTTTTTAATTCCATATAGCACACTAAATAAATCCAAATTTGTTTAAATTTAATTTTTATAAAAAGGAATTCAATTGAATTATGTTGTTTTTCAAGTTTTTGACTTTCGTATTTACTATTTTCTGAAGCAGCAGAATCTCTGCTGACTGTGTCACAGCATCGACGATGTTGTACTTGCCTTCATACACTCATCATACACGATTTACATGTAAATCAAATGGTATGATGGGTTGCACAAACCTGGCTAAATTATGTTGTCCTTGTAGGACTCATAAGCTCCCGATTTAACTTGTAGGATCCTACGTATGATCATACATCAGTGCAGCGCAGCTTCGATGATAATAATATAATTATTATCTACTTACATGTCGTATGTTATATTACAAGAAATAAAAAAAATGAAACGGAAATAATATATATTTTATAAAAATACTATATTATCTTTAACAATAAATAATATAACAATTGAAACTTTATAAAGAAATTCTTTCTTTTAATTCGAAATTAAATTAAATTAAAGTTAGTTTATGCTTCGACCAGTTTTGCGTGGGAAAATGATGATTTTTTTCTGCATCATCAGAAATAATTTTTACGCGGTCTTTCAGCTTCAAATGGCTCCAAATTTTCCATTGTGTGCTTTTTAAATGCAATTTGGAGCAATTTGGACCCCAGGGCGTTAAATGAATTTGGTTTGAAACACCCAAGTACGTGTAAAAATCGCCATGTTTGCTGTCATCAAACAGTTTTTGTTTGATGGGTGCTGCCGGTCGATTTTAAGCCGCCACCATCAAATTCAGCAAATATCGTTGCCATGTGGGGAGCAAATTTGCCGCCGAAATTCATTATAAGGAAATTTATGAAAAAAAAATTTTAAAAATTAATATTAAAATTTAAAATTTCAAGAATATAATGAATTTATTTACTAAAGGTTTTTATTAAATTCGTCAATGCTTGACCAAAATCAGCGGCTGTAATTGAGTCATGTTTAAGCCGAATTTTTTTCGGCGGCGGCGGCTCTTAAAAAACCTTAGGCGGCTCGATTCAGCCGGCTTACAGCCGATCGGCGCAGAACTCTGTCATCAACTTTTATCAGAGGAGACCATTAACTTGGTTGCACAAAGTGTTAGTATATTGTTGGTACTATTTTGCCAGAGATGGGTAATTTGAACAGTTGCAAAAAATAGTAGTAAAAATCTGTCATGACCTTGAAAATTTTGACATAACGGAATTTTGTGGTGAGTTTCTTTTTTTATTCACCACACTTCGATTTTATTCACCACACCTCGATTTTTATTCACCACACTTTTTTTATTCACCACGATTTTTTCACCACACTCCCCACACCCTCATAAAAATTAGTATGTGGGGTGTGTGTGTGTGTGAGTGGGTGGTTGGTTTTTTTTATCACTTTTTCCTTTCTCCTTTCTGTTCGATTTTTTTTATCTCCTCTTCTTCCCTTTTCCCTCCTGTCTGTTATCGTCGTGGCTGTGCGGGCTGGCTGCTGCGACTTTTTTCTATGACGGTAGGTTTTGTCGGTCGGACGTCCTATTTAAACGACCTCCGAGTGAAAAAAGAATACGCGACTTTTAAAAATAGGAAAATTTCCTTTTTTGGTTGATGTCTTTGCTAAAAAGTGCAATCAAACTTGGCACCACTTACTTATTGAATACAATAACCATTTTATATGATTATCAGAGTCACCCTGTTTTCCATCATAATTTAGCTGTTGTATACAAAAGGTATTTGTCTCTGCTAAGACCCAACAAACATTTTTTTGTTTAAAAATTTAAGTAAATGTTTATAATAATTTTTTAAAAAATTTTTAAAATACGAAGAATAAATAAAATAAAATAAAAAAAGAACGCAACGTATTTATTACTTATTATAAAAAATATTTTCGAATGATTTAATTGAAATGAATTTAATTGAAAATTTAATATTTATTATGTTTTAACATTTTTTTTTGTGTTTGGAGATCGGAGAGATAACAAAAATTTTTAGTAACAAAATTATTTTCTGTTTTTGAAACTTAAATAATAAAAAATATAATAATAGTTGCAAAAGGATATAATTTTTTTCTTTGAATTTTCTTAATTTTCCTTAGTCTAATATCGTTGGCAGAATATATATTTAGCGTTATTTTATTAAAAATTATTGAATTTTTTCTTATTAATAGGGTTGGTTGGAATGACTCAGAAATAATATTTTAGAGAGAATTTTAATCAAACTAATTTTTTCAGAAACTTTCAGATTATATCATGAGACGGACTCTCCCAACATACTTCATGAAAGGCTTTTTTGGTCGCTATAAAGTCAAAAAACTTCTACAAAAGTGGTATATAAGCGACATTATATTGCTGAATAACTATTTTCAATAAATCCCTGTAAGATTTTTGGAATTCCGGGACTTTTCCGGATAATGCAAGATGTTCCAAATAAGAGAATAAATATAACTTATCATACATTACGATAGGAAAAATATAATTATAAAAATGTATTTTTTTTATAAAAATGAGAATTTGTCTAATTAAAAAATATATAAAAAGTGATTAAAGATGATTAAAAAGAAGAAATCCTCGTATTATATGAACAAAAAGTCGTTGTATGTGAGTGCCTTTGGTCGGAATGGTTATGTCGAAAACATTTTAATGAAAAGAAAAATGCGAAATTTTTGTCCTAGGAAATAATCGTGGGACTTTAACCTGAATAAAATATTCCACTCTTATAGAGAATTTGAGATAACTAACGACTTGAATCGTTCATCAAGCATGATGGAAACATGGAAGTTTTAAAATTATCAAGTACCTTCCTACAATATAAATTCCACCTTAACAATAAAAATTCATAATTTTTTAATAATAACGGTATAATTAATTAAAAGCTTATCAAGAACTTTGGGGGGGTGTGTCTCTGGTAAGCAAGGAGATAAATGCATATAACATTTCTTGCAATCTATTATATTTTATAATTAAGTTTTAAAAACAGATCATATTTTTGTAATTTTTAAATTTTTTCGAACACACATATTTTACTGATTACAAAAAAATATGGGTTTTCATCATAAACCTCTTCCGATCACCAATTTAGAAATTTCTAAAAGTACTTTTTATTCTTAGATTGTCACTCGAATTGTTTCACCACGATTAAATTATGAGTGATCACGAACGAATCAAGAAGGTCATTTTCTCAATTTGAGAGGCCTGTTTAGCGAGATACTAATAACGATTTAAATAAATTTTTTAAGTTTTTCTTATAAAAAATCAATTTTTGGAAATCTTTTTGAAGGAAAGAAAAATTGGTGATTACCAGAGAAACCACAAATATGCAAATTGTATGTTTTTTCCTGGGCGTTGAATGAAGCCATCGATAAAAATGTATCCGTTTCAAAACAAATAAACCATTTTGGCATCGATTTTTTAATGCATATTTTTGCATATTTTACCCTTAACGGCATATTTTTGAATTTAACGTTTTTTATATTTTGTAATTTTAGGACCTTTTTAGAGCATATTTGGACATTTTAAATATAATTTTTTATACCTCATTAAAGTTTTCCAAATTTGATTTTATAAAAAAAAAAATAAGAAGAAGAAGGATCAATGTGATACAATAAAAAATGATTTCGACGACTATTATACCTAGCAATATGCCAAAATCGACTTTTTGCGAAAAAAAACTTTTTTATTCTTGAAAATGGTTCTTAGGACTTCAGCAGTAAGTAACTTTTGTTCTGCGACTTTTTCATAATTCCGTTATTTTCAAAATTACCATTATTTTTAGATTATTGAAGAAAATCAAAATTTTGACCTTCAAATTTCCAGAATTCGACCAAATGATGTTTGGCAACTTTGTACAAAATCCTTTGGCGAGTATTTTTGCTGAACATATGAACTCATAATATTTGCAAATACAGGGTGTTTTGATGCATTTTTAATAAAAAATTAATTTTGCGCCATCTAGTGGTAATAATTTGTTCAGCAATTAGAAAGGTAATTTGACAAACAAAAACTTTTTTTGAAAATCGGTTGAAAAATAACCGCAAATCAGTAAAAAATGTTCTAAACAAAGCAGTGATACAAAGAAAAACAACAAAAAACAATAACATTACAAATGTAAACAAGGGCGAATGTTATATAAGAGGTGGGCGGTAAAGTGAGCGAACCACGCCTATTTTTGTTTCCGTGTTGACATTTGTCCATGAAGTATTTGTACAAAATTTCTTTGACCTTTCACCTTATATGGGAGGTGGGCGGTAAAGTGGGCGGACCACGCCCATTTTTTGTTTCCAAGTTTATATCGACCCATGAAAATATTATAGTACATGCTTTTATTTAAGAGAGATATAGCAGAAAAGTATGAAATTAAACTACAACGGACACCCTGTGTTTTTAGTATTTGCTCATAATTTTTTTTGTTTATTTACAGATTTTGCTCATTTTCAATACCAAACAAAACTTATGTAAAATAAATATTTGGGCTAAATTTTGTCCTACTTCGTTGTGTCGTTCGAGCCCTATCCTGCTTTCAACAGACGGACTTGGCTAGATCGACTCAGAATCTAACCAGGACCCAGAAAACATATACTTTAAGCGGTTTTTAATTAACTCATTATTTATGTTAACAGTTACAAATTCAATGTTTTTTTTTTAGTTGGATAGTTAGTCTGGGTAGTAGTCTTTCATTTCCGGATATTGTTGCAATCACTGAGAAAAACAAAATGGCAACAACAAAACATGGAAGTAAGAAAATACTACTGCTAACATTTAAAGCGGCACAAATTGGACTGAATGTTATGCCTTGAAAGTCAACATAGTTGATGATGACAATAATATCGAAAATTCTGTGGTGGTGCGTGACGATCGCATTTTTCGTTTACGAGAAAATTTGGAAAATGTAAAAAAAATCTAAAAAATTAAAAAAAAAAAATTTCACCTTCATTCATATATAACTTTTGAAGTAGGAATGTAATAATCTTCAAGCACCACCTCAGAATTTTAGATATTATTGTCATCAACAACTATGTTGACTTCAAGGAACATTCAGTCCAATTTGTGCCGCGTTAAATGATAGCAGTAAGTAGTATTTTCTTACTTCCATGTTTTGTTGTTGCCATTTTGTTTTTCTCAGAGTATTATTGCAACAATATCCGAACTCAACTAATAAAAACATTGAATTTGTAGCTGTTGACATAAATAATGCGTTAAATTCATAAAAAGTAAAAAAATCCAAGTTTTAAAGGCCTCTTTTCTCAATTTAATTTACTTAGCATATTTTACGATTAAGTTTTTAAGAAAAAAACTTTTTATTTTATAAATAAAAATTTGATTTTTAAGAAAATGTGGTGGTGGTGGTCAGTCATTTCGACCATCGAATAAATTGAATTTGTATGAAATTCTGGATGGAGGGTGGTTTTTGCCTTCGCTTAATATGTTCGCAGTGCTGCCAAGCCAATTTCGTTAGATTTGGCATCACTTTGATTGGATTTGCAAAAACACAATCATTTTTAATATTAATACTTTACATACCCACCCTGTTCTCAATTTTTATTAAAGTTTATCAACCAAATAATTAATTAAAATTTCTTAACGATAAAAATTCAATTTAAATTTAAATACAAAATTGTATTAAAATAATTATCTAAAAACGTACGATTTTATTAATAATTTAAAAATTTACAAACTAAAATCTATATAGCACAGATAATATATTTTTTAACAAAAATAAACTCTTAAACTAATTAATAACACATTATTATTATTTAATTTATTTAAACTAAATTAAGTAGTAGTATGCATGGG
The DNA here is from genome assembly GCA_951394005.1 of Protophormia terraenovae. Classification (NCBI taxonomy): domain Eukaryota; kingdom Metazoa; phylum Arthropoda; class Insecta; order Diptera; family Calliphoridae; genus Protophormia; species Protophormia terraenovae. The sequence goes on along the minus strand of OX596076.1, from coordinate 81,833,827 downwards.
GCACCGGTTTCTATTGGTAATTCAGTTATGGCAAACCATAGAGCTTTGGCTTTGCGATTACATGCGTATCTTCTTCCATACTTAGTAAATGTTTTTTTTTAAATTTAATTTTTTTACAAAATAAAATAATTTATGAATTAAAAATTAATAATAAATATAAATTTGTTTGTGAAAAAGTCAAATTTAATTTAAATATGGTAGCATTATTTTCAAAGGTTGTCATAATCCTTAAGCATGTCAGAAAGTGATATTAAATTAATACAAACTGAATGAAACTACCTTCTTTTCTTTATATCATGGTAGTATGTGTATTTCTAATGAGCTTTGGCTTTATAAGTTATTTTCCATACTTCAAACAGACATATTGTCGAATGGAATCTATAAAATATAGACAATGGCATAGACACATGAGTTATTATCGTCCATGCCCAAACGCCAAAGAACTCCATATGCGATTGACGAAAGACGGCACGACCCTTGATGAGGGTGTTCACAAACCATATAGCAATATTTGCTATTAACAGGAATGTTATAATTTCTCGTCCTGGTTTACGACGAACTTGTTTAGCTCCTTTACATCTGCGATGGCTAGCGTGTAGGATAAACATGGTTTGTAGGGAAGTTTGCATTAAGGCAAAAACTTCGGCAATAATGCCTTCAACACGATCGGGCACTGTGTCCCATTTGGCAAAGTAACTGCCTAAAATACTGAACATGCCATAGAGGTAAACGCCTGAATAGAGGAGAGACAGAATGGAAATTTAGTTTTATTTAAATTTTTAAGAATAAAGGAAAATTATTACCTGTTTGTGCTACTATAAGCAGCAGATTATCCAATTCCATAGAATGATGATCATCTCCGGAACCTTTAACATATTTCAGATCACGCATTAGAATCATGCCTTTAAGGAGAAATTCAGAGAAAGAGATTTTTAGAGGGATTTTAAGCTAATTTCCAGTGTCTAAATATTACCTGTTACAATTGCTGCTGCACAACCAAAATACATGACCGTTTCCCAAATAGTTACTTCTTGGGTGGCTACAAGTTCATAGCCTGGCTGCATGTCCAAAACAAAATACATGATCATGGCAATAATGGTCATGACAATAACTAAAATACCAAAGAATAACCCCTTATGAGATTGAGAACAATCAACTGAAAAATGATGGGCAGGCTTTTGATTTACTGGCTTTATGGAATTTTTACGTGATTTGTCAATATCCGGAATAGATTTAACAGTTTTCCACATTTCATATAAAATAACAGCACAAATAAGAGAATATTCAATGGTACAGGGAAAAAGGAAGGGAGAAAGTTTCTGAAATATTTTAAAAATACGAAAATTAAGAAAGCATTTAACACTTTCAACTTTTCTAAAACCTACTTGCACCAAAGCTCCCATTATGGTGGTACGTGAACAACCATGACCATCTTCCATAGACAGTTCCGCTGACGCTTCTGTTACATTCTTTAAAACATTTGTTACCACCGCCGCCACTGTACTATTATTAGCATGATCACCAATATGATGATTAACATGAAGAGTAGCATTTACAGCCGCCCAATCTACACCCCCACCATGTGATATACCCCTATTATGCTCTCCATGTTCTTCATGATGTGCTATATGAAAAATTTCATGTTTTGTTTCTTCCACCAGCACATACAACCATTCACATAAGTTTGTTCCCACCATATGCATAAGACCAAAACGTGAAAATACTTTATGACGAGCCATATCCAAGTAAGTGGTGTTAAGAAATATAAATTGTACTTGAGCTATACACAACAACATCCGACAAATAGGTGTGATGGCGATGAAAACATCACGACAACCAGCTTGACCACTCAGTTCAAAGAATTGCCCGAATTCTAAGCCTGAATAAACCATGGTTCCTATGGCGAAAGCAATCGCACCTACTCTCAAATAGAAACTGCCAAAATGGGTGACTTTGTGTTTAAGATGTACATTATTTCTTTCATCTGAAAATAGGAAATTTTGTATTAATTTTAAAATTCTTTATTTAAAAAAATATTAGAAATTGTTTTAAAAATTCAATTCAAAAACAAATTTTAATTGAAAACTTTAGAGACAAAATTTGTTTAAAAAATGTTGTTAAAAGAAATTTTAAATTTAAAAGTTGTTCTATATAAAATCATTAGAAAATCTCAATATCCATTTTCTATAATTCTTGTTATAACCAGGGCAAGTTTTTCAAGCTTTTCGCATTTGCATATTTCAAAAGAATTTCACAATAAATGCTTATTTTTTAAATTTTTGCATAAATTTGCACTTTTTTTGTGATTGACATTTGATTGAGTTCAATCAAATGATTTCTAAAAATTTTTTTGTGAGTATTTTGTAAATATTGTAAAGAAAAAAAAATCAGAAGCGTCAAATATGGTACTTAAAATTAAAATAGTTATATCTTTATAAACATCGAAATCTATTAGAGATTGAAAGTTGAAATATGCATATTTGTGCATATTTTCTCACATTAATATATAAGAATGCATAAATTCGTTGGTTTTTATATACATATTTATGCTATTTTTGCATATTTCTGTGCATATTATACCATTTTTTCGTGCTTTTTCAAGCGCATATTTAAATTTTTTTGTGCATATAAAAACTTGCACTGGTTATAACTATCAACAAGACTAGTTTTCAATATACACATTATTTCAAGATTTTTAAAATTAATTAATTAGAAAGTTCAAAGATAAATCAAAAATAACTTTATATTGCACAGTTAACTACTTCACATTTGTTTATAAAAAAAAAAAAAAATAAAAATGGACCATGATCAAAGGTCCATATTGAACCTGAATTTTAAAATTTTTTGTTATGTTACTTTAAAAAAAGATGCCAATATTAAATTAATTCAAATAAAAAAGTTCCATATTGAATTTGAATTTTCAAACGGAACAAAAAATTTCAAATCTTAAAAAATGTATTTTATTTTTTATATTATGTTAATAACATAATTCGAATTTCGATCTTAATTAAATAATTTGGAATAGTTCGTTCGAAAAAAAAAATATAGAAGAATAACCTTTTCCTTCATTAACTACTTTTCAAATGATTTCAGAAAATAAATTCTAAAAATTTAAATTATTATTAATAATATTAATACCCGGGAAAAATTTTAGAACATATTCTAAAATCATTAGTTCTTGAAAGTAATAAGAACCACTTCAGATTCTTTAACAAAATCTTCAAAACTAGTGGTATCACAACCAATTCTGACACTAGTGGAGTATAACCTTATTCTGATTCTAAATTCGTTTTAAGGAATGTTTTAGAGTACTAGTGCTTAAGAACTAATTCTGTATGACTCCTACATCACTTTTACGAATAACTTTCTAGAATTGTTTAAAATACTTGCATAAAAAATTTCAAAAATTGAAAAAAAAGAGTGTTTACAAAATTAAATTGATTTCAAAAAAATGGCCTTTAGGAAATAGTCCATTAAAAAAAAGGTTCTAAAACCGTTCCCTAACGCTTCTATGGAACTAGTTCTGAATGTGACATTGCATTGCATAAAAATGTGAAATTCTAAAAATTTAAAGTTTTCGAACAACGAAAAAATCCTATGTCGAAATAAATAATAATTTACTTAAATATTATTATAATCATTATTAACACGGGATAAGACGGAATGGGAACGTGGGTATAAAAGACCGACAATTTTAACAAACGAAGAGAGTTACTCAGTGTGAGTCAAGCTGAGTTGAAGTAGCTTAACACAAAAGGAGTTTGTGTTAATGCTAGGTTATTTTTAAGTTGTGTAAATATATTGTGTAAATAAATGTAAATATGAAATTAAAGGGAGTTGTGTATATAATTTAAAATAGAGGTTAGAGTGTGACATAAGTAGTCACAAAACAATAAAGTGTTCATTAAAATGCTTTCAAAATCTACATGTATTTGTATGTAATTATTATTTATAACTTTTTCTTATAATATTGCTTCCGATTTCATCATGTTTTTATCATTAAATAATCCCATTTTATCATATATATAAACTAATTTTATCATATTATAGGATGCTTTTATCATAACGCTATTTAATTACATCATGTTATAATTCCCTTGTAACATATTTTGATTCCATTTTGTCGTATTTTTATTCCATGTGCAAATCATAGTCTAAAACAAATATTTTATATTTGAGGAAAACATAACACTTTTCAAAAACAAACATTCAACAGTTGTACAAAACAAAATATGGCTTAAAAGCAAATAAAAATATTGGCTTAATGGTTTTAGAATTATTTTTTTTTTTAAATTAACTAAATTTTAAATTAACATAATCATAAAACAAAAACGTTGCTATCATGAACGCGGTATTATTAAAATCAATGAAAAATAACTATACAAACATTGAATAGTTGTAGCGATCATGCTGTAAACATGTTTTTTCTCTGCGTGTAGATAGATGGATAGGCAGACAGACAGATAGATAGAAAGATGGATAGATAGATAGATAGATAGATAGATAGATAGATAGATAGATAGATAGATAGATAGATAGATAGATAGATAGATAGATAGATAGATAGATAGATAGATAGATATAGCTAGATAGATAAATAGATATATAGATAGATAAATAAATAAATAAATAAATAAATAAATAAATAAATAAATAAATAAATAAATAAATAAATAAATAAATAAATAAATAAATAAATAAATAAATAAATAAATAAATAAATAAATAAATAAATAAATAAATAAATAAATAAATAAATAAATAAATAAATAAATAAATAAATAAATAAATAAATAAATAAATAAATAAATAAATAAATAAATAAATAAATAAATAAATAAATAAATAAATAAATAAATAAATAAATAAATAAATAAATAAATAAATAAATAAATAAATAAATAAATAAATAAATAAATAAATAAATAAATAAATAAATAAATAAATAAATAAATAAATAAATAAATAAATAAATAAATAAATAAATAAATAAATAAATAAATAAATAAATAAATAAAAAAATAAATAAATAAATAAATAAATAAATAAATAAATAAATAAATAAATAAATAAATAAATAAATAAATAAATAAATAAATAAAAAAGATATTAAACATTTAATTAAAACCTTAAAGAAAATATTTTGTCATGTTCGAAAAATAACAAAAAATAACTTTATTAAATAATTTATTTAAAATTTCAGACAGTCTGAAAAATTTATTTACTTATGAATTCCGAATTTGATCATTTAATAAAAAATAAAATCTGATAAAAAATTATCAGGTTTTATTTTTTCAAAAATCAATATGTTTTCTTAAAATTGAAGCTTTTAATACTTACGATAACTTTTAAGAGCATTAATTATTGTTCTATTACGAAATGCTGAGATATATAAAAATACAACAAATGTTATGCTCAAGGAATATAAATAAACATAAAATCCTTGATAAACATAAGTGGGTATTTGTTCCGTTATGACCTCTGTAATGGGTAGACAGACACCTAATAAAACTAAAAGCTTACAATATGTAGCAGACAGAGCAGAACTTATGGCATCACTAAAATAAAAAGAGAACAAAAGAGATTATTACCAAAAGTCCATAAAATCCATAAAATAAGAATATAAAAAAGATATCAAAAGTTTTGGCAAATAAGACATAATTCTTATATAATTAATTTGTATTATTTTCCTACTTACTTTCCTTGTCTGCGATTTTTCTCCTTTTGATGTTTGGCTTGAAAACTTTTGGAACCATTTTCATTTCCTCCACCACCTCCATGCGCATTTATAGTTAACGTACTACCAGTGGCCGTACCATTTGCATGACTAAAAGTAAAATAAATTTTCAGATTTTGTTTTAATTATGAAACAAGTAGTTTAATCATTACTTAGTCTGTTTGGCATTTTTCAATACACCATGTTCCTTTCTACCTCCCAAAATTTCTTGCAACAACACTGACGGTCGTCTTGAAACTTGTATGGTCTGTGGCACTAATAGTGATACTGTAGATTCATCTCGATGCATATCTTGACTGACGGGTAAGAGTGCTTGACGGGCGTTTCCTGTTTCTACTAATTCTAAATTTGTTTGAGATCTGGCCAATGGTGAAATGGGATGTGACATAATTGGTATATTATGATGGCCACATGAATCACACGGGCTGCGTACGTAGCGTCCTAGAGATGTTGCTGTAGTGGGTGTCGCCGGAACAGAGATGGAACGTTGTGTTGTGGTAGGTGGTAGTTTAGAGAATGATGCTGATTTTTTGGGTGTTTTGATGGTAATGTATTCACCACTGTCGCTGGATATTTGACTACTGCAGATGAAATAAAATAAAGTTAATTTTATTTATTTAAACAATATTTAAAATGCTTTTGTAGTAGCTATTAAAATTGTTTTATGTTTAGTGAAGTTGACAGCAAGATAATTAATTTGTTAACTGTTGATTTGATTTTTATAAACTATTATTTTATTTCTTATCTTTAAAACATTTTGTTATTGATATTCTCAGAGTTCTAAATAACATACATTTTTAAATTTTATGCAGTATTTGGAGGCGTTTAAAGAATTGTTTAATAGTTTACATAAAACCAATTTTTTAGGTCCAATACTGAATATAGCACAGTACTTTGTCCCATACATAAATGAGAAAATACATTTTTTTAAATGTGTTGAAATTTAAATTTTTACAAAGGTAACAGTATAATTCAAATTATTTCAAAATATTTTTTTTCTTAAATGTGGCTAAGAGAGGGTGCTAAAACTAAAAAAATTGTTTTTAAGAAAAATAATTGTTACATGGTATCCTCGAGTATTTAAAAGAAATATAAAAAATATAGAAATTTGTTTGCTTGATTCTGTAACTTAATATTGTTTTTAATATATAAAGTTTGCAACAACTAAAAATTTCCAAATTGTTTTCCTCCTCAAAAAGTCCAAGAATTTTTTTATGTTAAAATATTTAGTGAGAATGTATATTCAGCTAGACTGAATCTATATACACAACATCTGTAACTTTTTAAAATTTTCCTCAGTCCTCTTTTAGAAAAAAAAAAAAAAAACTTTTCTACGACACACATTGTGGTAGAATCGCCAAAAATTTTGCTTAATTTAGGGAAGAGGTAGAGCGCATTGTTTATAATTTTGTTGTAATTATTGTGTCATTAGTATGCCGTTTTAAAGTTAATCTAATGAAATTCGGTACGTAAGCTTTCATTGGGCCAATACTACAACATGTTTAAATTGGTTATAATCGAACTATAATTTCACTGAGACCCTATATACATTTTTCCTGGAAATGGGTTAAATATGTCTGTATTTTCATAAATTTTTTTGTAGGTAAGTTTTGTCCAAGCAAAAATCGTATTAATAAATTTCGTGAGGATCGTTCCAAAATTGACCATAGCACTTATATAAGACACCCTCCCGAAAATCTCTTTCCCGCTCATAATTCTTTTATAAATCTTCGTATAAAGTTAAAATGAAGTACAAATAAAGTATATTTATGTTTAGTATAACACTCAAACTTTAAGGATCAAGGATCGGACCATAATTGAATATCGACTCCATATAAGGACCTGTCACGCCAATGCCAATTCTACACTATTTTTGTGCATTACTCGTTTTCAATATTTTTGTAAAATTCTATATAGATCTCTTTTTAAAGAAAGCAAATAAACGTTAATTTTAAATATATGATAATGTCATCTTTTTCAGGAAACAAGCATATTTTTATTGGATTTTTTTTGGAAAATATTTTTTTTTCTTCGAAATCGTAAAGTAAATAATCAAGATTTTTATTTTCACCCAAGTTCGCCTAAAAGATTTTTGAATTTATATATAAAAGTAATAAAATGTCTATTTTTAGACTATTGTTTTTTAAATTAAAAATATTTTTACAAAAATTGTTTAACAAAAAATGCGTAAATGTGTTTCTAAATACCTATTCTTAACAACTCCATTGTAAAAAAACTACTTTTAATGAAACTAACTAAATGCGAAAATATAAACATTAAAAAGTTCAATTTTCCGTTTTTACCAAAGTGATTAAAATTTGAAAAAAAATCTGTGACTTTGATGGCGCTTTTCACGGAGATTGAAAAAAATTACAGAATTTTTATACAGATAATGATGCTTCATTTAATCTATTTTTACCTTATATCAATTTCTTTTTCAAAATATTAATTTTAAATTTTCAATTAATCATCATTTTTCTCAATTTCACCACTCTGTGCGGCATTTTTTTATACAATTTTAGCTGAAAATTAACTTTTTTTCAGAATATATAACAAAGTGCCTACAAGATAATTTGTCTGAAAGCTTAGGCTCCTAATACAACTTTTCTATACTATATATTTCAATTCGATCTGAGTAAGAAATCAACCCCTTAGTAATTTGGAAAATTTAGTTAGAATATCTGACGTGATTCTTTATGAATACTGAAAGCAATTGCAGGTAAAATTTTAATGGAATTTTCGATATATTTAAAATATGTAGAAGAAAAATCTGGTTAAATATAAATAACGCACAGGGGGCCAAACGCATTTCTTTTTGATAATAAATCTGTATCTCCTAAACTACTGCTCCGATCTAATTGAAATCGGATTTCATTTTACAACTGAAGTTCGATTTTAAAGATTTTTATATTTCTGTTAAGTGCTTGGCAAGATAAAGAAAACATAAGCTTACTCGCCTAAGTTATCTCTTACAGTCGAGATTGAAAACTTAAACACCCTATAGCTTATCTCGTGTTATCACAGGGTGACTACAATCTGAATGCTTAGGTTATCTTCTACAGCTCTTCCATACATTTCAATTTGATCCGAACAGTAGTTTAGGAGATACAGATTTATTACCAAAAAACTTGCATTTGACCCCAATGTGTAACGGTAAATAGCAGACTAATTCAATATAAAAGCACAAAATCTTGGTGTTCCAAGCCTATTTTCAAGCCTATTTTGTTCAAATTTTAATGATAAATGTCTCGTTTTGTAACATATGATAAAAGAACAATTTTCAATTTTAAAAAACTTAAAAATTAAATTTTTTATTAAATTTAAAATTTTTTGACATAACTTTTTCAAAACTCTTTAACTATTAAACATATGAGTAATTCTATATCAAAACGGACAAAAAACAGTCATTTTCGCTACAGTTATTACCTATTACAAGTGTTGCTCAAATTGCAAACTTTCAGACTTAAGACCCTTTCCGGTCTAAAAATATGACGTTTTAAAAATGAAAAAACTACCAAATTTTATCCAAAAGTGTACATAGTTCATTGCTCATAACTTCTAAACTATACATTGTAAAATTCTAATTTGTATCTCATTTAATAGAAATAGACATTAGCTTTAAAATGACGCATATACAATTTATTTACTTCAAAAGTTCAAAGGTCAAAATCTATAATATAATAATCAAAGCTGAATATCTCAAAAAACGGTATTTTAAAATTCTTTAAAAAAATATATATTGATAACTTAACTCCATTCTATACTCAAGCCAAAATTCAATTTGGAGTAAAAATTTAAAATATTTATAAAAATTAATTTAACCCAGGAAAAATTGTATCAGTTCTACAACTAGTTCCAGAACACATGAAAATAGCCTTTACTTGTTCTACTTTGGCATTACGACCAATGATTTTTGTTTGAAATTGTCACCCCCAGAACTAGTTCTGTGGAATTGTTAGCTAGCCAGTACCCATTCTATGGAACGGTTCTAGTACTAGTTCTTTAATTAGTGATTTTTGTTCGAAATTGTCACATTTAGAACTAGTTCCATAGAAGCGTTAGGGAACGGTTTCAGAATCTGTTTTTTATTTTTTATTCTAATGGACTATTTCCTAAAGGCTGCTTTTGAAACCAATTTAATTTTTGAAATACTAATTTTTTAATTTTTGAAATTTTGTATAAAAGTTTTTTAAACAGTTCTAGGAAGTCATTAGAGAACCAGTAATTTGTTCTCGGAAGTGATGTAGAAGTCATACAGAATTAGTTCTTAAGCTCTAGTCTAAAACATTCCTTAAAACGAATTTAGAATCAGAATAAGGTTCTCCATTAGTGTCAGAATTTGTTGTGATAACACTAGTTCTGAGGATGTTATTAAAGAATCTGAAGTGGTTTTAATTACATCAGTTCTAGAACTAATGATTTTAGAACATGTTTTAAAATTTTTCCTGGGAAATTATTTTTTTTTTTTTATTTAAAAAGTTTTATATACAAAATTTGACTTTGTTTTATATTTTGTTACATAACTTCTAAACTAAATGAGTGTCCAATATGAAATTTTGCACGGGTATGGACAAGAGTTGTGCTAATATTATATAATTTTTTAAGAATTTTAAAAATATCGTTTTTGGAGATATAAAGATTTATTTTTTATGAGTTTAAATTTGACCTTTGAACTTTCAAATTAAATAAATTTGCTATACATAATTTTAAAGACAATATCTTAATCTTTAAAATGATACTAAAATTTAAATTTTATTGTGTATAGTTTAGAAGTTATAAGTAACTAAATTTTATTTTGGTCCATAACCTCTAAACTAAATGAGACTCCAACTTGAAACTTTCCGTACGTAGGAAGAAGAGTTACGTCAACATTATATATTTTTTTCCAGAATTTAAAAAATACCGTTTTTTGAAATATAATGATTTGATTATTATAATTCCAACTTTGACCTTTGAACTTTTGATTTAAAAAAAATTTATAAATATCTTTATAAAGGTAATATTTTTGTCTTTATTATGAAACTGAAACTAGATAACTATCGTATATAGTTTAGAAGTTATTAGCAATTAAATAAATGCACTTTTGTAAATTTTTTAGCTTTTTCTCGTTTTTCAAACCGTCATATTTTTGGACCGGGAAGGGGCATGAGTCTAAAATTTAATGATTTGGGAAACACTTCCAATTGCCAATATCTGTAGTGAATTTCATTGACATCGGAGATGTCAAATCCGAATGCTGTCCGTTTTGACATGGAATCACTCATATAAACAATAATATTGAAAAACCTTAATGGCAATTTATATATTAATTTTTTGATATTTTATTAATAAGGCAATATGTTTTTGAGAAATGCTGCAAATATGTAGACCAATGACATTAACTGTACATTTGGCGATTTATATCGAGAACTAGAGTCAATTTCAGAAAAGTGATTTATAGGCGTAGAGCTTGATGTTTAAGTATATTAAAATTTATTGACGAATTTATACTTTTTTTTTTTAAATTGCATTATATATTTATATGATATTTAATTGATAATGCATTTTTTTACTATATCTTACTTAAAACTTAATATAATTTACTTAATTTTATTTAATAGGCTTTATTATTTGTTATATTATGTTTTTTTATTTATTTTTTAAATTTATCACTTCAGTTAAATTTTTATCGTTTAGAATATAATATATAATATCTTTTTTGAGGTTATGTATGTTAAATATTGTCTTTTATATAATATTTTTTATATAAAAAAAAATCATTTCTTTTTTTAATAATTTCCATATTCTTTTTATTGCATATTCACTATTATTATTTATAATTTTTTAAAGCTTTTTTTAATATATTTTATTAAAAATAAAATCAAAATTTCATACCGTTAAGTTTAAAGTTTAATTGAAAACTAATTTAATAATTTTTTTCTTTTCCAAATTAGAAAAAAATGGCAAATATTCTTTAGTTTTTTATATATAAATTATATGTATATATTTTTAATGATTGATTGCAACCGTGTTGAATGGACAATTTTCTATGACGTAGTGATTGATTTGTGAAATATATACACTTAAATAGAAATCAAATATCAATACATATACATATAAATAACTATAAATGTTCATATGTATATATAGATATATTGTAATATAAATAAATGTTTATATGCATATGTATGTATTTATGTATATTTCTATGTTTATTTAGAGGATTAATAAATTTTATAATTAGTTATTTTTGTTGTATAAAGAGCACATGCCTAGTTGAGTGGAAGGGTGTTTGGTGTGTGTATGTATGTGGTATTTATCTTATTTTAACTCTATAAGAGCTATAGTTCAAGTGCGTTTAATTATTTGCAAAATTGTTGTTAAATATTTTTCACGTGAACTATTTAGTAGTGTGTGTTTGTGTTTATGTATTGGATTTTTGTTTATTATAATTATTGTATATTTTTAGGTTTTTCTTTTTTTTGTTTTATCAAACAAATATTTTTAGATGTTGCAAAAATTTTAAATATTATTTTAATTCTCCAAAATTTATTTACCAACATAAGAGCTTTTAATGCCTGAATTTTAATAATGCATTAGTTTTATAATAAATATTATGGATATTTAAGTAAAAAATTTACTTACATTTTATAAAATTTATAATATAAAAATATGAACAGAGATTTTAACGAAATTGAGCACTACTCCGTCGTTTTATAGTCTATAGTCCAGTTTATTGTGCAGTTTATACTCTAGTCTATAGTTTAGTCGAAAGTCTAGTATATAATATAGTCTATAGCCTAGTAAATAGTACAGTTTATAGTCCAGTCTATAATTAAGTCTAAATCTCAGTCTATTGTTTAATCTAGTATATAGTTTAGAATATAGTTTAGTCTATAGCCCAGTCTATAGTATATAGTCTAGTTAATACTCCATTCTATAGTCCAGTCTAATGTTAAGTCTTTAGTTCAGTCTATAGTCTAGTCTATAGTTCAGTCTATAGTGTAGTCTATACTCTAGTCTATAATCTAGTCTATAGTCCAGTCTATAGTATAGTCTATAGTCCAGTCTATAGTCTAGTCTATAGTCAAGTCTATAGTCTGGTCTATAGTCTAGTCAATAGTCTAGTCTATAGTCTAATATATAGCCTATAGTCTAGTATATAGCCTAAACTATACTCTAGTCTAAAGTCTTATCTATAGTACAATATAATCTGTAATCAAGTCTATAGTTCAGTATATAGTCTAGTCTACAGTCTAGGTGATAGTTAAGTCTACAGTTTAGTCTGTAGTCTAGTCTAAAGTCTAGTCCAGAGTCTAGTCTATAGTCTAGCCTATAGTCTAGTATATAGCATAGTCCATAGTCTAGTCTATAGTATATTGTTCAGTCTATAGTTTAGTTTATAGTCTAGCCTACAGTAAGTATAATCTATAGTTCAGTTTATAGTCTGTAGTTTACTCTATAGTCCAGACTGTTGTTTAGTCTATAGTCTACTTTATCATCTGAATATATTAAAATTTAATAATTTACGCACATTATTTTTTAATACCAAAAATATCTAGAAAGTTAAAAACATGATGAGTAAATAAATCTATTATTCATTTTCTTAGAAAATCATACTGTCAGGGAGCTAAAAATTTAATAAAATTTTTGCTAATACATATTGACAAAATTAACTTAATTTAGGTGTTATTGAGTCCACGTCAACATAATCTTATAATATTTGCAAAGAAAGTTGAAAAAAAATAATAATAATAAAAAATTAAATTATAATCATATTAATATTTTATTTTGTCATCAATCATCAGTCATTGATTTGCTATACATTTAACACTTTTCGAGTTATGTGTTAATAAAATAAACAAATGCACGTTCCAAGAACACACATTTTTGTTGTGTCTGATTGAGCTTATTTTAATTTTTTTTTGCGAAATAAAAAATATTATTATATATTTAATTTTCTAAAGGAAATAGCAAATTTATAGATAATAAAAACCATTACACTTGTAAATTGAAAATATGTATAAGTGTGTTATTTAAGTAGATATATAAAGAAAAGCATACGAAAGAAAGTCTGCTAAAATATATAAAATTTATAATTAAGAACATAATGAGTTGATTAGATAAATATTTAATACTACAGACATTTTTAATGTAAAATAAGACGTTATACAGGTAAAATGTTTGAACAAATTGTGATCATTAACAGTTGGTTTGAGTATTTTGAATGTCAGGGTAAATGTACGTGTATTTATAAAATAGTATCTGTGTAATAATATAGGTAAATACATACATATTTGAATCTACAATATAATAAATATTAATAAACGTGCATATACACTTGTAATGTATTACAAATTAACATATCATTAAGAAAATTAAGAACATGTTAGTTTGCTCTTAAACTACAGATATACAAACAAATATAGTATATGAAGGAATAAGTTTCATGAGAATAATTTAAATTTTATAAGTAAAATAAATGTTTGCAAATAGTTTTTTTTTTAATTATTTTGTTGAAAAGAAAAACGACTGCGATGATTTAATGCTTTGAAAATACATATTTTTTTAATATTTTATTAAAATATGGAATTATATGTATTTTCCTAATTTTTAAAATTAATTTAAAAAATAATATAAAATCTTGCATAAATATATTTTTTAAAGTAATTTATTATTCTGGGCCACGGTGCGTATGATGTATAAGAAATTTAAGTGCATGTTTAATTAAGTGTGTTCGTATGTATATGCACGAACTATGTAATTAATATGAAATTTTCTTATCCACTTAATAAATCAAAAAATGTAGTATAGTTAAAAGTTTTAATATAATTTTTATTAACCGAAATGTGTAATTTTAAATATAATTAAATTATAATTAAATGTTAATAACACAGGGCAACACTGATTCTGTGACTCGGAATTTCTCAATCAATTTGAATACAAGTAATCATGAAATTTTAAAAAAGTATATTTTTTTTTGTCAATTTTTAGCTAGAAAAAAAATTGAAAAAATATATTTTATTGGTCTCGTCTAGTAGGCGTGTCATTTACTTGTACTCTTAAGATGTCTGCTTGTAATTAATTAGGAACTTCAAGTATTTTTAGTATTGCCATGATTTTGTTTTGCAAAAAAAAAAAAAAAAAAAAAAAGAAAGATACAAAATAAATTTAAAAAACAAATAGAAAATTATCATAAAAGCAATTAAATAAAAATTGTTCATAGCAATTTTTCTTTATGTATTTTTTAGTTAAACATATATCTAGCATGAGATTTTTATTACAATTATAATATCAAGCTTTTTTCCTAGCAAAAATCTTTAAAAGTAATATTTAATAAATAAACATTATTCTAGCATAGGAGAAAATATTTAAAAATTAAAATTAATCAAAATAAAAAGTTGTATCCATAATTTTAAAATTAAAATAATATAATTATAAAAATTAAAACAAGCTCGAATGTTATATTCGGCTTGGCCGAAGCTAAATACCCACCATCAACTTTTTCAAATTTTACGTTATATGGGAGGTGAGCGGTAAAGAGGGCGGACCACGCCCATTATTTGTTTCCGAGTTTACATTGGCCTTTGAACTATTTGAACACAATGGGCGGTAAAGTAGGCGGACCACGCCCATTTTTAGTTTCCATGTTTATATCGATCCTCAAACTATTTGTACAAAATTTCGTTATCGTACATGCTTTTGTTTAAGAAATATGAGCAGAAAAGTATGAAATGGACACCCTGTGTTTCTAATTTTTAGCCCATTTGTTTATAAACCGATTTTGTCCATTTTCAATCCCAAACAAACCTTATATAAATTAAATATTTGTGCCAAATTTCCTGCTTTCAACAGACGGACGGACATAGCTAGGTCTCAGAATCTAACCAGGACCCAGAAAATATATACTTTGGGAATGACAAAATCAATATACCCCCATCTTTTTGATGGTGGGTATAAAAAAAAGATATGACAATTTTTTATTGATAAAATTTTCTAGCATGCTATATCTAGCATGAAACTTTCATTTATAAAAAAACACTAAATTATTCAGAATTTCTTTATATTTTATAATTATTTAAAAGTCAAAAATATTTGATATTTTTTATTTTTATTTTTTTTTTTAAATTCTGCAAATTTAATTAAAACCTAGCAAATTTAATTGAAATCTAGAAAAATTTTAAAAATTATTAAATTAATAAAATTTTATCAAAATCCATTAAATTTCTTATTTAGCTTAAAGAAAATTATAATTTTGTATTTTTTATTAATTTTAAAAAAATTTTCTTTCATGCTACAAAAATTTTAAATTTTCAAAAAAATTTCATCAAATTTCTTTGAAATCTTATTTTAATTTAAAAACAATTTTAGTTTTTGAATATATCTTAATTTTTTTTAAATTTTAAATTTTTTCTCTCATGCTAGAAAAAAAAAAAATTCGTAAATCTCTTTTTCTAGAAATTTTAGCTTTTTATTAAAAAATTTAATAAATTTAAACGATTTTTTTACCTAAAATACTTAGCATATAAATCACTTTTTTGGAATAAATGTAAAAAATTTAACACAAAATTTAAATTTGTAAATTATGAACCTTCATAAAATTTTGCATTGTCATTTATACTTATAATCAATTATTTGTGTATAAATTTCCATTTTATGAAGATCGGTTCATAATTTACCATAGCTCCAATATAAGATCCTATTTCAGGAAACATCCAAAAGTGCATAAATACATGTGTATTTTAGTATTGATATAATATTCTGTATTAATATGTTTTGTTTTACACTTAACACAAGTATCGGTCCACAATTGGCCCCTTCCCGAATTTTTGTAAGGGACATAATTCACATTTTTTCCAATATTTATGTATCGTCTTTCGTTTAAATTAGAGTTGTGACGTTCATGACCGAATCGATTCAATTGAACGAATCTGTAAAATCAACGATATTGATTCGGTTTTTCTTTTTGATTCATATCATTAATTTTTGCATTGTTTTATAATATAATCATATTTTTTTATTATACTTTTATAAATATTTGTTCAAAACAATTGATTTAGATTTGTTCTCATTCATACATTTTTGCTAATAAAGTGTTCTTAGATACAAATGAAACAATTGTTGTAGTTTCAGCTGTTGTCTCTTTATTCAAACATTAATCGTACAGTCTCTGTTTCAGTTGTCTATACATTCACACACTCATCGTTCAGACTCTGATCAATATTAAAAAATGAACGAACTGATTCATTTTTCAGTTTTGAACGATGTGAACGAAACAGTAAAATGAACAATTATGCCCAACTCTGGTTTAAATTATATAATCCTAATAGATGTATATTAAAAAAGGGAGTGTAAGTGTGTTTGTGCGTCAATCACTTAAACGGCTGCACCTATTTTAACGAAATTTCACACACAGATGTACCAGTGCTGGTGGTCGTTATAGGCTATGTTCGGTTGGATGTCACACTCATATTTTATGCCCACTTTTTTAAAACTCTTAAACGGTAGTAAATATTTGATATCGTCTAATAAGGAGTAGCGAAGCTCACCGGGTTAAGCTCGTTTTATAATAAATTTGCGGTTACATGTATCATATTCATTCAGTAATTATAATTGGCAATAAATTCGGTTGCTAAAACGAATCTTTGTGGTACTTTTTTGTTCTTATGGTACTTTTTGAAATTTCTATAGTATTCACCGTAGAAGTATGGAATTAAATATCAACACTTCTGAGTGACTAAAATCCTGTATGAAGGGACTTTTTGCAACTTTTTCGTTCTTCTGTGGTACTTTGTGAACTTTCTTTTATATTAAACCCAGAAACACAAACTTGAATATATTTATGTGGTCCTAAATAATTGAGAGTCCTCATGTTGGGACTTTTTGTTATTTTTTGGTCCTCTAACAGTACTTCTTGAATTTTCTGTAATATTCAGCCTAAAAACATAAAATTGAAGATGTAAGGCCCTAAATGAATTTGAATCCTTTAAAGTAATTTCGTGGTACTTATTCGTTTTTATTCTTTTATTCTCTTTGATTTTTTTGTAATAAATAACTTAAAAACATGAAATTAAAGATGTATGGTTCTATGTGGGTGAGAATTTATAAAACCTATTAGTCACATTCTTCTCTACTAAAAAATATCAATAGAAATACTTTGGTAGTTTTTGAAACTTAGAACGTTAGAGATGTAAAAAAGATGATACTTTATTGGTAACCTACAAATTTCCAAATCAAAAATATAGAAATAAATTTAAAATAATATCTTTTTTATAAGAAATCTGTCTTTCCTACTTTTTGAAAATCCTATTATTTTTTGCACTTTTTTAAGTAAAATATTAAAAAATTAATTGTTGTTAATGCTAATACAACATCACACAGTGGTTCCAAAACGCTTTTTTTTGGAAATAATTCAGTAACTATTGTGCCGTTAGAGGTATATCAATAAAATTTCACATAGTCAGAGCTAAGGTGTTTTCTAGTTGATTTGTGATATAGGTGGCCCTTCAAGTTGGACATCTCATGTAATTTTTTAAAAAAATCTCCAAAATTTCATTTATGATATGACAGAAAAGAAATTTTATATATAGATAATCCTTGTAAATTTGTACAAAAAATATGTGTAGGTTATCTCTTTTAGTTTAAGAGATATTCGGGTCGAAATAAATTTTTACTTAACTTTGCGGGCTTAATATTGCCCTTACAATTTTTCTAAAATATTTGCCAGATTCCTTATAAAATTCTAAATAATATATGAATCCGTTAAAAAGTTATATTAATCTGAAGTTTAAAAAAATTTACATTTTTTGGATTTTTTTCCAAAAAGGTGGCAATATTTATTCACTGATAAAATTTGTTTTTTGTTCTGGGCTTTATCATTTTTTTAATGTTTTCAAAAGAAATCTTAATGTAAATGTGTGTAAAGAAAATCCGGAAGAGTTTGGGGCAAATGTCTACCTACAAGCCCTATCCAAATTTTGTCAATTTTGAACATTTTTTTCCTTTTTTGTTAAGTGCTTAAAATTATTTTAATTATATAGCTCTATATGTAAGGTAAACACCAAAAAAGTATTTTCTGACGGAGGCTCCCTATAACGACAGAGTGACCATTTCAATGAAAAAAGTCCATTTTTTAATATGTTTTATACGAATTGGGATTTTGGGTATTTTCATATAAAAAAGTGGGAATTTTTTTAATTCTCTGATTTTAGGACAAGTTTAAACATATTGTACTAAAATTTCATTACTATATAGTAATATATAACGAATATATTCGTTTATATTTTATTAAAGTTTATATATTAATTTTATGTTTTAAAAAAGCTTCAAATATACTAAATTTTAAGTCATTCAAGAAATTCTGCGATCAAATTATATTCCACAAACTTTTCTTTATAAATTATCAATCTCCATATTCTAACGTTTTCTTAGATACCAAATATTTGTATAAAAAGTTTATACTTTTGCTTAAAACTTAATAGAAAATTTATTAAAAAAAAAAAAAAAAAACAGTTTTGGAACCACTGTGCATCAGATTCATATTCATAAATTTTCGATTCTGACCACACTAAGTATTTTATAGTCTATTCTTTAGTTTTTCTAAAGTTTTGTTATTAATCTAGTTTAAAGTATAGTCTTTAGTTTAGTAATAGTCTACTTTATGTGCTTGCTTAAAAATGTTGATTTATGACACAAATTTTTACGTAGTGTAGAGTTTTGTCTTATTTTAATTCTGATAAATAAAAAGAAAAATTTACATCTTTATGTTAAAAATTTATATAAACAATTCAATTAAAATAAATTATCACCAATAAATATATCGTTGGTTGAAATTTTAAAATTTATAAAAACTTTATTAAAAAAATATTATTGTAAATTATAAACAAATTAATAATATTTTTGTTTAAATTTTATTTTCCTTCATCTGGAATATAATTTTTTTAACTTATTTTATTTTTTAATTTCAGCCAACGATATACTTAGTAAATGCGGGATTATGTTTTTTTGATGAGATTTAAAAAAATATTTATTTGATTAATTTTTGAGACCTTTTCATATTAAGCAAATTATTATTATTTTCTTGTTAATAAAGTTTACGTCACTTGCAACAAACATCAACATTAGTTAGTTGTTGTTATTGTCTAAATACGTCAAAGTCACGTTTTATCAATAAAATATTTTTTTTTCAATTGAAAATTTAACACTTTTTTTTAAATACTTAAAGTTGTTATTGGTTTTGTTTAAATAAAGAGTATTATATTAAATATAACTGTCATATTGTTTATATTTTAATGTCAAATTAATCGTTTTAAAATCTCATGTTGTTTTTACTATTTTGGGATTATGAGTATAAATAAAATTACTAAAATAATTGAAACGTTTTCAAGTGTTTCAATATTTTGAGATAATCTTTGATGAAAAAATGTTAACTAGTTTAAAATTATTATAATCATATTTTCAATAAAAAGAGCATTTTAAGTGCAAAAAATATTTATCTAGAATAAAAAAATTAAAAAAAAGTAATTGATAATTTATTTTTTGTAAAACATATGTATTTTTATCAATTCTTATCGTTGTTCTTAAAACTTTAATTAAGCAGAGTTGTAAAAGAATTTTTTTAATTATAAATTTCACCAAAATCAAAACCATTTATATGTTTTTGATTTTTATTGATTTTATTTTGTTGATAGGAAAATTGAATGAAAGTGATTTAGTTTTATAAGTTAATAAATTATACAATTAATTAATTAATTGGTTAATGTATAGATTTACAACTTTTTTAAAATATAAAATAAAATTTTAAAGGTGCACTGACAAAAAGTCTTTTTTTGATAATTGAGTTAATCTCAAAGTCTTTTTCACACGATGCACGTTAGGGTAAAATGTGTCAAAAGTGGCGCTTAATTGAATTTTAAAATTTAAAGTTATGTAATAAAGTTGGGTACCGAATAAAAGTAGACAAAATTTTGTATCAATATCAATTAAAATCTTTAAGCTAGGTTTTGTTGTTTTCTTGTAAGGAGCTGTCAAAGTTAAGAATTTTTTTACATATTTGAAAAATAGTAAAAAAAATTATTATTTTTTATCAGCTTTCAGTGTACTTATTTTAAATAAAAAGTCTTTTAAGGTAAAATTTTAAAATGAAACCATCAACTTCAGATATTTAAGTGTACTTTTCTTCAAGTATTTGTAAATTATATTTTGTTCTAATATTTTTGTTATTTTTTTGAAAATTGTCTTAAAATACATTAATTTTCAACTTTCATGGAATGTAACTTAAAATGTTACAGGATGTTTGTTCCGAAAATCTTCTGAAAAATAGTATACATTGTCCACTTTAATATTATGAAAAAATCATGTGCATATATAGCCCGATTTGAGATAATTATTTTTTTTTTTTTCAAAAAACTCCAGTAGATACATTTTCTTTGCTTTATTAAACATTAAACAGTGGGGAAGAATCAAAATAAACGTCTAACTTCTAATCGGATGGTTGGATTTGGATGAAATTTCATCTAGGCATAGCAAAGGATAGTAGCATTTTGAGTTTAGAAGCAGGATCCAATATACGCATCAGGAGTGTAACTATGGGGGTTCAAAATAGTGTAATGGAAAATGTTTAACCACTAGCGAATTTTTGTTCCTTACCCGATTTCCAAAATTATTATATCACCTTAAAGTCCTTGATAAATCCTTTAGAAAATATCCTTGCATGTACTACTATCTTATATATTTTTTGAGTTATATACATTTGAAATTTCAAAAATCTCAATTTTACAAGATCTTGGTTAAGATTTTTCCATATATAGCCAAATCTTTGCAACCGATTTTATTATATTTTATGTAGTTGGTTGAAAAGCAAAATTATCTATCGAACAAAGAAAATTTTGAGTCGTTAACTTTATTGAGTCAAAAGTTAAACGATTTTGAATTGGAAAGTTTGCAAAAATTAACAAACCGACGGACAGATGGACGGACATTAGAATTCTTTCAAAAAGATCTTAAAATTTGAAAAATATTTTTTCCACTTCTCTGTTAATATGAAAACCAAATGAAAGTATTAAAATTTTGATATCACCTTTCCCTGAATTAAGTGACATTTTCGACCCATTTAACCCAATGCATTTTTTTCTAACTAATAAATAGAAAAAAAAAAGAACGTGATCATCAAAATTTGGATATCACCTTTCCTGAATTAAGCGTCATTTTCCTCCCATTTAACCCAAATGTGTAGACTGACGGACATTACCATTCAGCCAAAAACCATCTTATAATTATAAAAATGTATTTTTTACTTACTAATAAATAGAAAAATTAAACGAGACCATTAAAGTGTTTATACCACCCTTTTCTGAATTATGCATAATTTTCGCCCCATTTAACTCTTAAGTATAGACGGACGGACAGACATTACCGTTCTGCTAAAAAAAATCTTAAAATTCTAAAACTGAAATGTTTTACCTAGTAATAAATAAATAAATTAAACGTAATCGTTAAAATATTCATAACACCTTTCCCTGAATTAATCATTTTCGATCCCTTTTACCCCAATGTGCGATGTTCTCAAATAAATGGATTCACTACTTTACGAAGACTTCATACAAATGTTTTGGCAGAAAATAACTCTTTGCAAATTTAACATTAATATAAATCACTATACCAGTGATACTCGTAGATCCACAATTAACCATAATATTTTTGTATTGAATATTTTATATTTTGTTATTAAAATAATAATTTTTATGGTTTTTTATTGATTTCATTTTATATCTTTAGCAGACATTTTTTTATTTTAAATATTTATTTTACATTTTTATAAGCACTTTTATTTTTTTTATAATTACTAAAAATATGTTTAATTTTTTAATATTTTCTTTTAGTAATTTTAGCTACTGCTGATTTATTTTTAATTTTATTTCTTCAAACACTTGAATCATATTTTAACAACCTGCTATTTGTTATACGTGCTAAAATATACTATTTGCTAAATACATATCTTTAACATCATTTATAATTATTTATTTTAAATTTATTATTATTTATTTTTTTTAACACAATTTTTAAACAAAAACTTTTTACTGCTAATATTTGTTTATATTATTTATTCATATTTTAAATAAATACTTTTCTTTTAATTATTTTATTTAACACAAAATTTTTACACACTTTGACACATAGTTATCATCCTCAGCACCCCGTACATCGAATCTATAATGAACTTTTTGTTTTGCTTTCCAAACGCGAAACGGTTCATCGCTAAATCTGCTGGCATTTATATTATTTAAAGACATGTTGCAGCTATGATCGATAATTGAAAACTGAACTAAACTAAACTCCCTTATGATAAGAGTTTTAAGATAATTTTTTCACACTTTAAAAATCTTGTTAAAGTTGGTTTAAAAAAATATACATATATTTTGCTCTCTTTCTTTTTATAAAAAAAAAAAAAAATAAATTAAAATTTTGTTTATTTTTCAATTGTAGTTTTTATTTAGGAAAAAAAGTAAATGCATACTTTTCTCTTATTGTAAGTACTTATAATATTTTTCACTCTCTTTTTTTCTCACACATTTTTATTAAATTTATTATATTTATCTAAAATTTTAGCACATTTTTCTTTTGTTACGCTTGTTAAGTTTTGGGAAATTTTAATATTTTCTTAATAGGAATTGTTTTGGTTTGTGATAGAGGAAAGATTTATAGATGATTTATTATGATCAGGGCAATCAAAAATATCTAAAATCATATTTTTAGCTGGGCTTCAAATTAACCAAAATATTACTTATCCGTTTCAGATAATTTTAAGAATTTAGGAATCGAATTGCATATTCTTGCTCATTTTGAGCTTACAGCATATTTTAGCTTTAACGGCATATTTTGTCATATTTTCATAGAAAATCCTTGGTCGAATATATATACCCACCATCAACTTTTTAAAATTTTACGTTATGTGCTTTTGTTTAAGAGATATCAGTAGAAAAGTATGAAATGAAGCTACAACGGAGACCATGTTTTCTAGTATTTGGTCCATTATTCGAGCCTTATCCTGCTTTCAACAGACAGACAGACAGACGGATACACGGACAGACGGATAGATGGATGGACATAGCTAGATGGTCTCAGAATCTAACCAAGACCCAGATAATATATTTCGACATATTACACACGGAATGAAAAAATCCATATACCCCCCATATTTTTGATGTTGGATATAATAATTTTCATCTTATAAATTGATAGAAATTTTATTAATTTTCTGATTAAATTTGAATGTTTTTTTAATTGCAAAAAGAATACTTTATTTTGGAAATAGCTAATACAAATTAAGTTACTTTGAGCATAAATAGTATATAATTTAAAAATAAGCCAAAAAATACTCAGCCTAACCACAAAAGAATTTTAAAACTTTATTTTAAAACAGAAGTTTTGATTTTCCGTACCATAAGAAATATTTAAAAATCTATATTAAAAGCTTTTTAAAGCTTTTTACATTGAAACATTTGAAAATATTTTTCAATGAATTGAAACAATAAAAAGAAATTTCAAAAACTTAAAAAACAAATTATATATGAACTTTTAATACAATAAAAACCAAAAAGTATATTTTAAAATTAAATTTTAAATTTTTTTTAGAAAAAAGCTTTATAGCAAGGTAAGGAAAAAATCGGATTTCGAATTTAATTTTAAGTTTTTAATCGCTCTTATAAATATTATTCGTAAATTTAAAAATAAAATTCACTTTTTGGATTAAATTTGTATTCTTTACTTTTTTTAATTTGAGTTACGATAATAATCTAAAAAAACTTTTTTTAAATTTGTATTTGTGGGGAAGATCGTTATTTTACGATTACAAACTGTTCAGTCGCCACACACACAGTACAATGATGTGCGCAAAAAAGTAGTTGTAAAAAAGTAAAAAACAGGTTTGTTGTGTGCATGTACATTTATGCATACATTTAGATATGTATAAACAAATAATATTTAGCGGTATGAACTGTCGAAAAAACAAACATGACTATAAAAACTCCAATGATATTTTTATTTTAAATATGTAAGTTTGTATGTATGCAAGTATATCAACTGATTTTTAGGCTGTCATGCAAATAATTATTTGAAAAGTAGCGATCGTAAAAAATAAAGTTATTGTTTGTGTGATATTGATAAATTTTTGATTTAAATACATACATACATATGCAATTAGAAAACACACACTCAATTAACTACTGCCATAAATATTGTGTTGTTATTTTATTTAAAACAATTCAGCTGTAACAAAACAAACAAAAAACTGCAGCTTTCTTAAACATACAAGCGCATGCACAAATGTTTTAAACATCCACACATCTTTCATTCAACATAATTCAACACATTTCTATACCGTTACACAACTATTTTTATTTTTGAAAATAAAATTTTTGTTCTTTGAACAAATTTAAAAATTAAATTAAAAAAAAAAAAAAATTCGGTCTAAAAATTAGGATTAAATTTGCTGATAAAAATTATGTTCCGAACGAATCAAAAAATGAGCGTTCTTCCTACTCTGCTTTATAGTAAGAAACCTAAAATAATAGTCGTCTTTTGGATTCAAAATCGATTTTTCTGTTTTTATACTTAGTTAGGCTGCATGTTTTACTATCATATCATCATAATAATTTTAAGGTCATATTTTCCAATTTAAAGAGAAGTTTTTTATAAATCTAAAACACTTTTTTAGAACATAGTTTTGGTTGCCCTGGTTATGATTATTATTGGTGAGATATTTAATAAATCTATTAATTGTGTTAATTATATAAATACCATGAGAAATAAATAAGTATGACGTAGCTAGAGTAACTAATTCTGGATTAAAGTCGAATTTAATAGACCATTTAAAATTTTGTATTACTAGAACTAGGCAAAACTGGCTAAAAGTTTAAAGTCCTTAAAGAATAAACTGATTTAAAATTTCAAAATACTTATATAAGTGATGTTATGTCTATAAATGCCTGTTAAGTCTTACTGATAGCATTTAATTATATTCTGGTTTATTTGCGAATAACTTTAAAATTTAAGTAATTTTTTTTATTATGAATTTTAGTAGGGTATTTATTTAAAAAAAGTCTATTTTTAGTATCTTATTTTATTTTTATAGAAAATTTCCATATTTGTTAACAAACAATTTGTTAATAAATTAGTGGCTTATTTTTATTTCAATTAATATTGACGAATAAATTTCGTACCTTATTATATTTTCTTTTATTTGCATATTAAATAAGGCTTAATTGTTTTCTGTGATAAATATTTAAATGAAAATTTTGTTGTTATTTAAACAGTTTTTTTGTTTTTGTAGATTCTATTTAAGATATAAGTAGAGTTTCTGTTATAAACATGTCAATCAACTAGTGTAATTTAAATAATTTCAAAATCTATGGTCATAAATATAAAGTTTTAAAACTATTGCTAAAAATTCTTTAATATACAAATGAACAGGGCTACCAAAAATATGCTTCTAAAAAAGTATTTTATGAGCATAAAAAATGCTGTAAAAATTAGAAAATATGATCTTAAAATAAGAAAATATGCTGTTGAAATATTATTTTTTCTGGCTAAAATTTAAATTATGTACTATTCATGCTAAAAATAACTTGATATTTATTAGCAATTTCTTAAAAATATTTTCTTTTTGCACTTAAAAACGTTCAAATTTATTTAGAAAATTGCAACATTTTTATAAATTTATAAGATGAAAATTATAAGGGAATTGGATTTTAAAAACGTTTGCAAAAATACTGTAAAAAAATTTCACTAATAGCAAATTAAGGAAAAAAAATCTACTGAGTGCCAAATATGAAAAATTTGTGGATTAATTGTAAAATTTGCAATACTATGTTCTTAACAATAATAATGAAAAATTATGCTCTTAAGTATACTGTATGAATCAAAGTATGCAAAAATATACATTAACAAATCGATGCCAAAATTTTTAAAATTATCTGAAACAGATAAATAACTAAAAGCGCAGGAAAAAATATGATATTCCATATTTTTTGTTGTTCAGCAAGTAAATAACAAAATAGTTAATTTTAGAACTGTTCTGCAACAAAATCCTCTTTTAAATAAAAATAATTCCAATACTACGACATTTTTTCTTTTTTATGCAGATTGTTTTAATTGGCATTATTAATATGACCTTTTTTTAATGCGGTCACACTAGTATAATTCGAGAATGGTATGTTCGATTAAAGATGCTGACTAAAATTACCTTCAAGCTACCTTCTTCGAGAAAATATTTTATTTATTATTACGTTTATACGCACCATTTAGTCGCAATTAAAAATATTGCGATATGAAAATTTTGCTGTATAAACAGTGAGTTAGTACTATATTTGTAAGTTAGTTACTCACGAAAAATAATGATTAGTGAAGCTAATTGCAAATAAAACGTATAGCGTTGCCACTTCCTTTTACGTTCATAGAATTTTCGATGATAATAGTTTAATTTTTCCCATCTGGCACGACAAATAAGGAAATATATTTATTTGTGCAATTTGCGTTTATAATTTTTTTGCAAGTTATTTTTATTTGCAATAATCGTGCGTATAAACGTAATATATATTCTAAAGCGATACAGATTTTATACAAAATTCTAAAAAAAAGGAAAATTAGTAGTTACATTTCTTACAACGAGTGGTTACTCATGTAAAATCTACTTAAAACTAAAATACTTTACGTTAAAATGTTATTCGTTTAATTGTGATTAAGTTTATATGATTTTTGAAAAGTAATTATTACTTCGGAAAGTGGTTACTTTTCTATATTTATAATAAAATCTTTAAAATAATGTTGGAATTGTTATAAGAACTGAAATTAATTTTATAAACTATAAAATTTTTTGAAAATGAGTGGTTACTTTTCTTAAAATGAGCGGTTACTCGTGTAAAATCTACCTCAAATTAAAATCTGTTATGTTATTCTTTTAAATAGTTTAATTGTAAAGATATTTATATGATTTTTAAAAAGTAATCATTATTTTGGAAAGTGGTTACTTTTTTATATTTATAAGAAAATCATAGAACAATGTTTAGAATTGTTATTACAACCGAAATTCACTTTATATAATGTAAAAATTTTAGAAAAAAGTGGTTACTTTTTCATAAAACGAGTGGTTACTCATGTAAAATCTACTAAAAACAGAAATTTGTTACGCTATTCTTTTAAATCATTTTATTATGATTAAATTAATATGATTTTTGAAAAATAACCGTTACTTTGGAAAGTGGTAACTTTTCTATATTTATAAGAAAATCTTAAAAAAATGCTTGGAACTTTCATTAGAATTGAAATTAACTTTATATAATGTAAAATTTTTAGGAAATAAGTGGTTACTTTTCTTAAAATAAGCGGTTACTCGTGTAAAATCTACAACAAATTAAAATCTGTTATTCTTATAAACAGTTTAATTGTAAAGACATTTATATGATTTTTGAAAAGTAACCATTACATCGGAGAGTGGTTACTTTTCTACAGTTATAAGAAAATTATATAAAAAATTTTGGAATCGTTATTAGAACTTAAATTAATTCTATATACTATAAATTTTTTAGAAAATGTGTGGTTACTTTTCTTAAAACAAGCGGTTTCTCATGTAAAATCTACTTAAAACTGAAATCTATTATATTATTCTTTTAAATCATTTTATTGTGAATAAATTTATATGATTATTGAAAAGTAACCATTAATTGCGAAAGTGGTTACTTTTCTTTATTTATAAGAAAATCTTGAAAAAATATTTGGAATTGTTATTAAAACTGAAATTAACTTTACATAATGTAAAATTTGTACAAAATAAGTGGTTACATTTCTTAAAATAAGTGGTTACTCGTGTAAAATCTACCACAAATCTGGTATGTTATTCTTATAAACAGTTTAATTGTAAAGACATTTATGTGATTTTTGAAAAGTAACCATTTATTCGGATAGTGGTTACTTCTCTGTATTTATAAGAAAATCTTTAAAAAAATTTTGGAATTGTTATAAGAATTGAAATTAGTTTTATATACTATAAAATTTTTTGAAAATGAGAGTTACTTTTCTTAAAACGAGCGGTTACTCATGTAAAATCTACTTAAAACTGAAATCTGTTATACTATTCCTTTAAATAATTTTATTGTGATTAAATTTACATGATTTTTGAAAAGTAACCACTAATTTGGAAAGTGGTTACTTTCGCATATTTATAGGAAAATTTAAGAAAAATTGTTGGAATTGTTATTAAAATTGAAATTAACTTTACTTTTCTTAAAACGAGTGGTTACTTGTGTAAAATCTACATCAAATTAAAATCTGTTATGTTATTCTTATAAATTGTTTAATTGTAAAGAAATATATGTGATTTGTGAAAAGTAACCATTAATTCGAAAAGTGGTTACTTTTCTATATTTATAAGAAAATCTTTAAAAAAATTTTAGAATTGTTATAAGAATTGAAATTAGTTTTATATACTATAAAATTTTGGAAAATCAGTGGTTACTTTTCTTAAAACGAGCGATTACTCATGTGAAATCTACTTAAAACTGAAAGTTGTTAAGCTGTTCTTTGAAATCATTCTATTGTAATTAAAATTATATGATTTTTTAAAAGTAACCATTAGTTTGGAAAGTGGAAAATATTATAAAATTTGTTGGAATTATTAGTAGAACTGAAATTTACTTTATGTAATGTAAAAATTTTAGTAAACAAGTGGTTACTTTTCTTAATACGAGCGGTTACTCGTCTAAGATTTCCTTAAAAATTGATTTTGTTATACAATTCTAATGAGTTTGTATTTTGCTAATAAATTTATATAATTTTTGAAGAGTAACCATTACTTTAGAAAGTGGTTACTTTTCTAAAATTATAGCAAAATTTAAAAAAAATATTTTTAATTGTTGTTAGAATTGATAATTATTGGCAATATATTGCCAACATTTTAGAAAGTAAGTGGTTACTTTTCTTAAGACGGTTACTCGTACAAATTTAGCTTAATATTAAAATTTATTAAGTTATTTATATAAATTCTTCAATTTTTATAAAATCATGGTAATATTTAAAAATTAAGAAAGTAACTGGTTACTTTACCTAGTAAAAATTTTCATAAATTTTTAGTGAAACTTTCGTATTATTTTGAGTCAAAGTAAGATTTTTTTAGTGCTTTTTATTTTAAAGAAATTTTTAAGAAAATTGTATTTAGTACCCCAAAATTTACGTTTTTTTGGTTTTATTTTATTAATTATTTCTTATAGTTTTTTTTCTTTTTTTTTTTTTAATTTTTTGTGATTATTTAAATTTTTTATTTTAATTTTTATTAAAAAAAGTGTTATTATTTTCTTTTGTAGTTTTGTTAGCGGAAATTTTGTATATTTTCTTAAAATCTTTTTTTAGTTCTATTTTTTCACTTTTTTATTTTCTTTTATGTTTCTTAATTCCGTTTAAAGTAGATTAAGTTATTTTTGTAAAATGTTTTTTTTTTCGAAAAACTTGCTTTTATTTTTTTTTATGAAATTATCGTTTTCTTCTCAATTTGCATTTTTTAATTAAAATGATTTATTTTCAGTTTTGTAATATTGGCCCACCTTGATTAATTAAGCATTTAGTTAGTTTTTTTTATTATTTATTTATTTTTCTTAATTCTTACAAAATTGCGTTTTATTATTTAAAATTTTTTTAAAATTAGTGTTTATTTAAATATTTCAATTATTTTTTTAATGTTTGTTAACTAAATTTTAATTCCATTACCTCATTAAAATATTTGGCAAAACAATGCTACGAAATAAATTACGATTCACTTGCGAAAACTCATATTCTTCCGCCATTTCCTTTTATTTTTATTATTATAACTTTTGCTCTAATTTGGTTTTTAATATAGTTTCGATGTTAATAAGTCAAAATCTCACTTTAGATTAAAATATTTTATTTAAGCTGAAATTTCTTTATGTTCTTAAAATGATGTTAATTATTTATCTGGTTTAAAAATAACTTCAATATTCTATTTAAAAAACAAAAGAAAACAAATTCACGTGACATTTTATACAAATATTTATGAATATTTTTATCTTATTCTCAACAATTAATAAATTTAAATGTAAATATTTTGTTTTATTTTTTCTACATAAATAATAGTTAATTAAATGTTTAAAGAAGTGTTAAAAAATGTGTGGAGAGATTAAGAAAATCATTAAAATATTAAGAAATATAAATAAGGAAAATTTATATGAGGGATTGTTAGAAATAGGGTTTCTAAAAGAGAATAATGGGGATTAAAAAAACATGGATTATGATACTGATATTTTAAACCCATTAAAGATTTATGATTGAAACTAACTTATTTTGAAGAATTATTTTCTATTTTTTTTTAATATCTAAAACTTGTTAAAAAATAAATTATATTCCATATTAAATGATTCATTTAACATCATTAGATAAAAATTCCACGAGCCTTTGAGGTTACGCTTTACTTCCTTAGTTTATGAAGTCATTAAGAGTATTATAAAATTCTAAATATTTTATAAAACACTTGAATTTCAAATAAAATATTTTTCATCTTTAAATTGCAAAAACCCGACCTTCACACATAATTGAGTTAGGCGTAACTTTCTTGTTTATATAAAAAAGCCATAAAAATCTTTTAAAAATTAAATCAAAACATACGTGAGTATTTTCTATAAATTTTTATTTGTTAGATATTTACTCATACAAAAAAAAAAAAAAAAAAAAATCATAATCAGTTTTTTATAAAATATTTAGGTGCTAAATAAACATTTGATAACACGGTTTTTTCAAATAATGAAAAAAAGACGATAAAAGATTATAATCAATTTACAAATTTCTAGACTTTTGACAATAAAAAAACGATAGAAAAAGATATAGTCGGTCAAGCCCGACCATATGATACCCTACACCATTGTGTACAATATAATTAGGGGATGGGTCTTTTATTAGACTTCGAGCCAAATGTGGATCGACACTCATATTAAGTGTAAAATAAAATATACGAATACAGAATATTGCGTCGATGCTATCATTTATATGAATTTATTTACTTTTGGGTGATTCCCGAAATAGGGTCTTATACGGGAGCCATGGTAAATTATGGACCGATCTTTGTAAAATTTGACACTATCATTTATGTTTATATAAAACTTATTTTTGTCGAATATTAACTTGATACTAACATTTTAATGGGATTTATGTCCGTTAAAGTGATTTTATGAAAAGGGGTTATATGGGAGCTATGGTCAATTATGGACCGATCTTTCTGAAAATCGGCACACAGATTTAAGCTTGTATGAAACTTACATGAGGCAAATTTCATTAAAATATTGCTATATTTAAGGGATTTATGATCGTTAAACCCTTTTCCGGGAGGACATTTGTATGGGGGCTAGGTGAAATAATAGACCGATTACAACCAATTTCAATAGGCTTTGTCCCTAGATCGTAAGAAACCTTTGTGCCAAATTTCATTAATTTTTGTTTAAAATTGCGACCTGTAGTTTGATTACAAGGTTTACATGGGCGGACAGACGGACGGACATCGTTAAATCGACTCAGAAAGTGATTCTAAGCCGATTGGTATAAATTAAGGTGGGTCTTAGACCAATATTTTTGGGTGTTACAAACATCAGCACAAACGCATAATACCCTCCCAACCTATGGTGGTGTAGGGTATAAATATTTTTCTGTAGATTTGAGAAAAGTCAATAAATTTTATAAACATGATTCATGCATGTCTGTTTTTTAATTCCAACCACAAACCTCAATAATTAACATCTATTAATGAGGAGTATTATAAAAATAAATACAAATTAAAAGGAATTTTGTTTATAGCCACTATTATTTTTTATAAAACAACGCAGATAGGCTTTTATTCAACCACAATATCTCAAGATTAATTTGCTAACTTTCTCTTCTTTTGTGATGGGAGAGTTTTATTTTTAGTATTTGTAATTAATTTCCAAACTGATTTACATATCTTAAAGTAAAGAGTGCTATGCCAAGTATATTGTTTTCAGTGTTGCCAGGACTTGAGAAAAAAAGAAGCTAAATTAGGCTTTAAAAAAAGGTCAGAAAAGGCTAAATGTCCCAAAAAATAAAGCCAGAAAAAAGCTAATATATTCTTTTATTAAAAAACGCATTTATTTTTTTGTTCTTATTAGTTTTTGGTATTTCTTAAAGATATTTTAGAATATTTATAAATATAACCTAAATAGTATATATGAGTAAAAAAGTTTGTTAAAAAATAATCATAATATTTTTGTAGAACGATGCTCCGCAGGCGAAAATTTTCGCTAAATATAAATAATTTAGATTTTTTCTGCGAATTAATATACAAAAATGCTTAAATATATGATTCTGTTAAAATAAATTTAGTAAGCTTTTAGCCTTTTTAGGGCTACATTTAAAATCAAAAAAGGCTAGAAAAAAAGCTAGAAGCTAAAACGAAAATTTTGAGGCTAAAAGCAAAATAAAAAGGCTAGATGGCAACACTGATTGTTTTCATTATTTTTTATGCTTTCGTCTATCTGTCTACCTGTGTGTTTAAAAATTGCACTCTGCTACAAAATTACATTTTTAATTTACACTCGAAAAAATTTCGAAACATCCTGGTTTCCATATAAAATCTACAATTTTTCTTAATTTAAAAAAAAAAAAACAAATCATTCAAAATAAGAAATTTTTTAAATAAGTTTATTATGTCTTCAAGAAAGTCTTAAACATACACTATGTCATTTCTCAAGTGTTTTTTTTCATTGAAGCAGAGTGTAATTAAAAAAATATTTGATCATTTTATATTTTTTTATCTCTGTCTACAGTTATTTAATGACGCTAACGTCATTAAAAATTAATCGATTTGTATACGAACTTTGTACTAAGAAAACACGCACCTTGTCGATAAGAAATCAAACAAAAATTTAAATTAAAAGATGTTTTTGAAAGATTCAAGATAAAAAATGGGGAAACAAGATTTAAAAATACAACTTAAGTAAGTATGTCATTTATAACAAACTTATTGAAAATAAGCAATTTAGAAATATATAATTGGTCGAGCCTGGTCAAAGAATACCCTACACCAATTTGCATCAAAATTCGGTTAGGGGTCAATTATGGATCCATATTTCTATTAAGCGTAGTGTATATTTCAATGGAATATAAGAATGCATTATATTATGTTATTTATATAAGAGTTATGGTCAATTATGGGCCCATTATCATATATTTTTCCAGTGCAATTTCTATTTATATAACACTGATTTGTGTCATGTGTTAACCTTTTAATATCATTTGTATTATTTTTTTATTTATTCATTAATAATCAAAAAGCCTTTATGCACTTTAGAGTGATTTTTTGAACGGGTGTTTATATGGGAACTATAATAAAATGTAGACCGATCCTCATGGAATTTACTTAGCACAACAACTTTTACTTATAACTTATGTGTACCAAATATAATATATACAATACAAATATATAATACAAAATAAATATAAAAAAATAAAATATTGCTGTATTTAAGTTATTTATAATCTTTAAACCCCTAAGCCGAGAGCAAGTTGTCCTTGGACCATAAAAAACGTGTGTAAAAAATTTTAAATTTTTGTTCAATTGCGATTTTTAGTTTGATTACGAGGTTTACATGGACAAACAAACGGACAGACAGACATTGTTAAATCGACTCAGAATGTGATTCTAAGCCGATTGGTAGAAATTAAGTTATGAAATAAAATACAAAAACATAAACTTGTAGAAGCGAAAATGTTATATTAGGTTTGGTCGTATCTATACTTATACCCACCATCTGCAACTTTTTAAAATTTCACTTTATATGAAAGGTGGGCGGTAAAGTAGACGGACCAGGCACATTTTTTTGTTTTCTTGTTTATATTGTTGATTGAACTATTTATAAAAAATGTCGATTATGTTTCACCTTATATGGGAGGTGGCCGGTAATGTGGGTGGATCGCGCCCCACTTTTGGTTTTCTAGTTTATGTCAATTCTACAACTATCTCTACAAAATTTCGTTGTCCGATATACTTTTATTCAAGAGATATTAGCAGGAAAGTATGAACTGAAGTTACAACGTATACCCGGTATTTATAGTATTTGGTCTATAATTTTTTTGTTTATTAAAATATTTGACCAATTTTTAATATCAAACAAACCTTATATACAGGGCAAGTTTTTCAAGCTTTTCGCTTGGAAAGTAAGCATTTGCATATTTCAAAAGAATTTCACAAAAAATGCTTATATTTTAAATCTTTGCATAAATTTGCATATAATGGATAAAAAAGTTAGTTTTCACAATTTTTTGGTGATTTTTTGGAGTTCAATCAAATGATTTCTAAAAATTTTTTTGTGAGTATTATGTAAATATTGTAAAGAAAAAAATTCGGAAGCGTCAAATATGATACTTAAAATTAAAATAGTTATATTTTTATAAACATCGAAATTTATTTGAAATTGAAAGTTAAAAAATGCATATTTGTGCATATTTTCTACACATTAATATATAAGAATGCATAAATTCGTTGGTTTTTATATACATATTCATGCTATTTTTGCATATTTCTGTGCATATTATACCATTTTTTCGTGCTTTTTCAAGCGCATATTTCAATTATTTTTGTGCATATAAAAACTTGCCCTGCTTATATAAAATAAATTTTTAGCTAAATTTCATCCCCCTAGGTTGCAAAAAAAAAAAAAATCTGCGAATTTTACGGCGACCTATATGGATAGAAAAGAAATATTGAGAATTTTGTTTATATATTTGTATCGACTTTTACAAAGAATCAATTATTTTTTTGTTCTAAAAAAAGTGCTATTTTTGCGTATTTAAGAAACAATTAAAGTGTTTTTTTCCGAAGAAAATCTGCACATAGGATTTTTGTAACTTCTATTGTAACTTTGGTTTTCATCCCCTAATGTTTTTTTTATTATTTTGATTTTAATTTCAGAAATTAATTTGGGATGAATGAACAATTTGTATGTAGAAATTTTTAAATATTTTTAACACAAAATTTCAATCTATTTACATGTATATAAAAGAGTAACGTCACTGAGTGATTGACTGACTGACTACTTGGTGATTCATCATCGTACAGCCCAAACGGTTGAAGCTATAAACATGAAATATGTACTGTAGATTGGTCTCCTACCGAAAAGATCCACTAAGATGGAATTTTTGTAAATTCGAATGTTTAGGGGTAAAATCGGTAACATTATATCTCCTAAATTAATAGAGATACCAAAAAAGTTAAATGGTTGTCGTTATTTATTTGAAAAGTTATCGGTGTCTGGTACTTTCTCGAAATTCGGCTCTTTTAAGAAGAAAACGGGTAAAAACTGTAATATGGTACATTTTTGGAACCCTATATATCTTTCAGAGATGGGTTTTAATGATTACATTTTCAATTAAATTACTTTACATGTAATTGTAATTTAATATTTGCAATTACAATTACAGTAATTTTATTTGAAAATTTCCAATTATAATTACAATGTAATTGGAAATAATTGTAATTAATTAGACTTTTAAATCCTTTAAAATTAAATTTTATTGAAATGCTATTAAAAAATTCAACATACGATTTTTGTTTCTGGTAATTTTGTATATTTTTAAAGCCATACAATAATTATTTTTTGTTTAAAACGAAGTTAATTAGTAATTGGAATTTTCAATTACAATTACTTGTAATTGTAATTAGATCTTTTCAATTACAATTACTTGTAATTGTAATTAGATCTTTTCAATTACAATTACTTGTAATTATAATTTAAAATTTTCAATTACAATTGTAATTGAAAATTCCAATTAAAAATTACTGGTTAATTGTAATTGTGCATGTAATAGATTACAAAAAGTAATGATTACCCCCAACCCAGATATCTTTTAATTCAGTAATCATAGAAATAAAATGTGCATCAAATTAGTACCTTATCGAAAATTGGCGAATACAAGTTTGGTACTTTTTGAAAATTCGAACGTTTAAGGGAAAAAATCGTACCCGATTTTATTACTTTTTCCACAAAATATTATTTTCCTTTCACTGACACATACATATGAATATTTTAACATTATATCCCAGTACGATTTAGAAATTAATTGCAATACAATCTTTGTTACATCTAGGAGAAATAAAAAAAGTACCAAAAAGGAGATAAAATCGGGAAATAAAATTTGATTCAAATTAATGAATGCATTTTTTATTATATTAAACCTAGAAATTTGAACTTAAGTCCATGCAATCCTAAGTGGGTGAGAATTTTCAAGAGGTGACTTTGTGGTACTTTTATGTTCTTCCAATGGTACTTTTTAAATTTTCTATAATATTAAATCTAGAAAAATTAAATGAAATATATATGATCCCAAGTGAAAGAGTATCCAAAACAGGGGACTTTGTGGTACTTTTCATTCTTCTAATGGTATTTCTTGAATTTTCTAATGTTTGTTCTTCCATGGTACTTTTTAAATTTTATATAATATTAAACCTAGAAACATGAAATTTAAGATATATAATCCTAAGTGAATGAAAATCCATAACATCTTTCAATGGTATTTTTGAATTTTCTATAATATTGAACCTACAAATATGAAATTAAAAATATATGGTCCTAAGTGAATAAGAATCCAGAAAATAGGGTTTATGGTACTTTTGCATTCTTTTAATGGTACTATTTAAATTTTATAAAATTTTGAACCTGGAAATATGAAATTAAAGATATATGGTCCTAAGTGAATGAGAATCTGTAAGAGGGTACTATGGTACTTTTCGTTATTATATTAATCTTTGAATATTATGTAGTACCAATTAATTATGCCCTACACCACCATAGGTATTGTGGGGTATAGGTTGGGGTATTATGATCGGTTTTTTATTTTACCTAGCCCCCATACAAATGTCCTCCCGGAATACGGGTTTAGCGATCAGAAATGGCTTACCTATAGCAAGAAGTTAATATTCGACACAAATAAGTTTTGTTTAAGTAGAAATCACAGTACCAAGTTTTATGATCTTTGTTCCATAATTTATAATTGCTCCCATATAAACCCACTTCGGGGAATAGCCCTAAAATGCATAAAATCATATAAATGCTAGTATCAACGTAATATTCTGTATTTGTATATATATGAGGGTGATCGATACGGTTTTCCAACCGGTTTTAAACCGGTTTTTTCTGTCAATGTGCTGTCGGTTTTTTCAAAATGTTCATTTTTCGAATGTCGAATAGACCGGTTTTTTAAACACAAAAAAACCGGTTTTAAAAATAGCTTTTTATTTCAAAAAACATGTACTAAATACTGATATTTGAATCGAAATTTATGAATATTTTTTAAAGTATTATTTGTAATGTTTTAAAAATATAGTTTAAGGTTAAAACGAAATTAATTATTGTAATATTAAATAAATAAATTAGTAATAATTACTTCAATTGTAACACCTGTAATATTTTTACACATAATTTGAATGTTTTACTCTTTTTTTTATTCAATATTTTCTTCGTTTTTCAAAGATTTTGTTTTAAAAAAGTTTC
This sequence comes from Protophormia terraenovae, assembly GCA_951394005.1. Classification (NCBI taxonomy): domain Eukaryota; kingdom Metazoa; phylum Arthropoda; class Insecta; order Diptera; family Calliphoridae; genus Protophormia; species Protophormia terraenovae. The sequence goes on along the minus strand of OX596076.1, from coordinate 81,795,559 downwards.
TCCTACAAAATAATTTCAGTAAAATTGATTCTGGCTCTTATCATATTAATCCATGGTTTCTGTTTTGTTTGTTTTGATGACTATTTTCTTAAAATTTTTATATTATATTATTCGTTCGTTCATATGCTTTGTAACACCCAAAAATATTGGTTTAAGACCCACCTTAATTTGTACCAATCGTCTTTAAGTCGATTTGATGATGTTCGTCCGTCCGTCTGTCTGTTCATAAAAAATAATTAATTAATTAATTAATTAATTAAAATACAGGTCACAATTTTGAACATGTATTAAATTTGAAATTTGGCACACAGGTTTCTTATAGTCTAAGAACGAAGCGTGTTGAAATTGGTTATGATCGTTCCATTATTTAAACCGGCGCCATGCAAATATCCTCCCGGAAAAGGGGTTTAACGATCATAAATCCCTTAAATGTAGTAAGAATTTTTTTTTACACATATAAGTTAAAATCTGTGTTCCGAATATCATGAAGATCGGTCCATAATTGAACATAGTATTGGCCCACAATTACACAGGTTTAGAAAAGAAGACACTTCCCCGAATTTGGTGCACATAATTGAGTAGGGTATTGTTGGACTTGACCGACTATTTCTTTCTCGTTCTTATTGGATTAATATTTATTTCCAAAAATAATTATGTGTAATATATTTTAACTTGAACATCATAATATTTATTGATTTTTCTTTAAGAAATGTAGTCTTTTAGTAGAAATATTAATTTTTGCAAAAAAAAAAAAAAAAAAAAAAACGGTTAACTGGTTTTTTCTGAATTTAAAAAAGTGCAACCGGTTTTTTTCAAAATACCAACTATTCGAACTATTCGAAAACCGGTTTCTCCAAAAAGTCAAATAATCGATCACCCTAATATATATTTTGTTTTACACTTAGTAAAATAATCGATCCACAACAGACCACTGGTCTAATATATGACCCCTCCCCGAATTTTGATGCACATACATCACGGCGTAGGGTATCAAATAGTCGGGCTTGACCGATTATATCTTTCTATCTCGTTTTTAAATATGAAATTAAAGATATATCGTTCTGCGTTTAGAATCCACAAGACCTATTGGTCACATTATTCTCTACTAAAATATAATAACAGAAATAATTTGGTAGTTTTTGAAACTTCGTACGTTAAATTTAAGAAACTGGTAACTAATTTAAAAGTTTATTTCTGAATGCTGACAGAACACCAATATTATAACAGTTTCCACAGGTGATAGGAATCATAGTTGAATTTTATTTGTTTCTTAATTTTTGGTATTTCATTTTGTTTTTTCTAAATAAAAAGGCTACCAAGTTTTTATCTGGTTTATATAGGAGTACTGCAAAATCGTGTTAAATGATATCTATATAAAAGTAAATCTGTGTTTGTTCAACTGTCAGTTTTAGAATTTTGTTTCGATGCTTTTATTTTATTTCAATACAATGGAGTAGCGAAGCCCACTGTGTTTATGATATTAGAAATACTGTTCAAAAATTTATAGTTATAAAATTAAAACTTAATACAATTTGAATTCATAAAATAGTATGGTTCTTCTTAAAAAGAATCCACGCTAAAGAAGTAGCGGGTAAACTGCTCGTTAGAAATAAAATAAAAAGTCCTCCTGTTCAATTTGATTATGCATATGAACTTCATATACATACAATTAAAAATAGATATAAAAATATTTGTCGGTGTATTATATTTTTAAAACACAATTTAAATTTATTTTAGCATCACTATTTCTAAAGATTTACAACACTAAAGTAGTTCTAAATAAATAAGTATTTTATATTTATGGCTCGTTTTAGAACTAGTTTTAGAAATTTCCAAAGATGTTATTATTATTTAGTTTTGTTGATTATAAAATCTGTTTTTTTTTTTTTGTAAAAACTCATAAAAAATTTTATTTAAATTTGTTTTAAAAATTAAAAGCACATGTCAATGACTTTTTTTGTTATAGATATTCGTAAAAATATTGATTATATTTACATTTATTTTTTTTTGTTAATTTTAAAAATCACTAAATTTGTTTAAAAACCTGCTGCAATAACGCTTGTATCGTACAACTTGTTATAACTCATTTTGTTTTCAATTATTTTGTTAATTTTCTCAATTATTTTGTTAAACACTTATACTATTAAAAAACTGATTACCACTCCAGCTGACCGTTTAAGGGTCAGACAATTAAATAAATAAATATATATATTTTTTTTGTATTTTTTTAATAACTTTAGTAGAATTTCTATACTAAAATAATATATTATTTTATGCACTTCACTTCTCATTTACCTGAAGGTTACGTTTGGCATTTTTTGATATTGTATTTTTGTACTATTTAACATTAAAAATCAAAATTAAAACACTTGAATTGTTTTTATGTTATTTGTCACTACGTTCTTACGTTGCGTATCAATTTGCCATGTTCACATATTTGATTTGTTTTATTTATACAGAAAAATTAAAAAAACTAAACTAAAATATAACTAGTAAGTAAGTATTTACAAATAAATAAATATTTATTTATTTGTAACAGTTATTAAAACATTTGTTTTATTTAATGCTTTAATTTTGCGAATTCAGGTCCGTTAAAGTGTATTAAACAAATTGTCGGTATTTTTTAAACTGAATCAACATTTTAACTCAGATGTTGATTTTAGAGCTCTTAAACTCACAATTTTTTATTTTTTTTTTTAACTAAAATACCTTGTTGTTGTATTTGTTGGTGTTTTGGTGTTATTTTGTCGGCAGCCTGGCATTATCGACTACGATCTTATCAGACTTGTTTTAAAATGTTTAAATACAGATATTAAAATTTTATTTAAAAAAAAGTTAACTTGTCACCAAATTTATTTACACACTCATTTAGTTGCTCACTCACTTATGCTTAATAGGAGAGTAAAACAGAGAGAGACAGGGGGAGAGAGTGATGGTACACTTAAAAAAAATATCTGGTAAGAAAACCAGTTTTAAGATAAAAAATATAAACAAAATATTTTAGTTCCTAGGGTGAATTTATAAAATATAATTCAAGTAATATCCGATCTTTAATTACTGAGTTAAAGACCAGTGATCTTAGATAATTTTGATAATTAAGGACAGTGTATTACGAACAAAAAATTGAAATAAAAGTCTGACTTCATGTAGGATTTTTTCATTCAATTTTAAATTATTTAAATAAATAATTTGCTAAAATAAAACAATTTTATTTCTTCCAGTGTACCAGAACATTTGAGCACCTTAGCTTGCTGTAACTCTCAATGAAAATAAATACTAATTCTTACTCAAATAAGAAAACTAAATGCAATATTATTTTTTTTTCTTTTTATAATAATCGACTAACTAAATAAACTTAACTGTCAAATTGACATAATGCTTAACAATTTTATAAACAATATTCACCACACCAAACGATCATAAGGTGCAGCAGTTTATAGATTGTAAACAATTCCGATCATAAAACTCAAAAGGCAATAAATAATAAAATAAAATAATTTAGCAATCAAATTTTAATTAATACTTGTATTCGTTGTAGTCATAAAAATTAACCGGTTTTTTGTGTAAAAAAAAAAGTAAGTTTAAATAGTAAATTATTTACTATTTCTGACAATAATTTTAAGTCATTACAATTATTTATAACGAAATTTTGTCTAAATCTAGAGTGTCAAAAACATTAATTTGAAAATGATAGTTTAAACAGACTGATAATTAATTGCTTTTAGAGCGAATGTTTCAAAATGTTGTTGATGCATATTATAAATTAAAACTGCACATTGGGGCAGAATCGAAATTTTTTGGAAATAAATTTGTAATTTCTAATCGGCTGGTCAGATTTACATAAAAGATTCATATAGGCATAGCAGAGGAGTATACGATTTTAAGTTTGGAAGGGGTACTCCACATACCTCTCAGAAGCGTAGCTTTGGAGGATCACAGTAGACATAGACAATTTTTAACCGCTTGCCAAACTTTTGTTTCTTGTACGACTTTATATTCTCTTACGTTCTTTAGAGATCTCGACCTATACAAAAATTATCTTTTATGGTTTTTAAATTATTTGAAATTGAAGTTTTGAAGTATTCGTTTATTTGAAAAAGTCCATAGTCTTCATAATTTTTGGAGTTAAAATAACATTTTTGCAAAAAAATGATTTTTGGAGAAATTATAAATATTTACAGCCTTATTCCAAAAAGTTTTTAATTTATGTTTAATACACATAGCACATTGGTTCCAAAACGGTTTTTTTGGAAATAATTCAGTAACTAAAGAACCGTTAGAGGTATCTCAATAAAATTTCACATGGTCGGAGCTGAGGTGTTTTCGAGTTAATTTGGAGGAGTACAGCTCCTAGCAGGTCATGGGGGAAGTGGGTGGCTCTCCAAAGTTGCCCATCTCAAGTATGTAATTTTTTTAAAAAATCGTCAAAAATTCATTTTTGATATGACAAAAAAGAAATTTTATATATAGATAGTCCTTGTAAATCTCTACAAAAAATACGCTTACATATGTAGGTTATCTCTTTTAGTTTAAGAGATATTGGGGTCGAAATAAATTTTTACCTCTTTTTTAGCCTCGTCTTTTTTTAGTTTTTTAAACTTGGCGGGCTTAATTTTTCCCCTAGAATTTTTCTAAAATGTTTTCCAGATTCCCTATAAAATTCTAAATTACTGCAAGAATCAAATAATTATATGAATCCATTAAAAGTTATATTAATCTAAATTTGGAACTTAAAAAAAATTTTAAATTTTTTGTGTTTTTTTCCAAAAAGGTGGCAATATTTATTCAGTGATAAAATTAGTTTTTTCTTCTGAGCTTTATCATTTTTTTAATGTTTTCAAAAGAAATCTTAATGTAAATGCGTGTAAAATAAATCCGGAGGAGTTTGGGGCAAAGGTCTGGCCACGAGCCCTACCCAAATTTATTCAATTTTGGCATTTAGATTTTTCTTTTTTTTGTTATGTTTTCAAGCTGGGATCGACTTAAAGTTGTTATAATTTTTTAGCTCTATATGTAAGGTATACACCCAAAAAGTATTTTCTGACGGAGGCTCCTTATAACGACAGGGTGACCATTTCAATAAAAAAAGTCAATTTTGAAGAAAGCTTTCCCGAACTGGAATTTTGGGTATTTGGGAGTAAGAAAATTAGAATCTATTTGTTTTTTTCTTTTAAGGACAAATTTTTTTATATTATACAAAAATTTTATAATGATAGCTTAATTAATGTAGATTCTATTTAAGTTCAAATATTAAATTTTTTTTTTTTCGAAAAATAACACTAAATACAAAAATTTTTCGTTTTTTGATTAATTTAACGAAAAAAATTAGTTTGAATACTTTATTATTTACATATTATTATTTTTTAAGTAATATCTTTTCCAATGATATCAAATACTTGCATATTACACAATCGTTTAAATACTTACTGAAACTTGACCCCACATCAGCGAAATGTGCACATTTTCCTTAATTTCCATAGTAAATGTGTGTTTTAGCATTCTATATACACAAGTGCATAGCAGTTTCAACGTGTTTTTTTAAATAATTTTGTGCAACTTTTGAACCGTTAAATATATTTCAATGAAATTTCTCATAGGTATTACTGAGGTAGTTTGCAACTATTTTGGAAGAGCAGAAATTTCTGGGTGGTCTTGGGGCAGGTGGGAGAACCCCCAAAATGGGTCACCTCGGATATTATATAAGAGTTTACCACTTTCGGAGGTTCTTCTGCCCACATACCATCTAGAAACTTCTAATCTTTCAAAATGTTTTGGAAAATACCTCAGTAATAACGAAATTATTTAAAAAAACACGTTGAAACATATATACATAAGAGCACAACCATTTCATTGTGTTTTTTAAAATAATTTCGTTTAATAAATGAATTTTTGGCGATTTAACGATGTCCGTCTGTCCATCTGAGCGTCTGTCCGTCCATGTAAACCTTGTATTCAAACTACAGGTCGACATTTTGTACATAAATTAATGAAATTTTTCACACAGGTTCCTTATAGTCTAAGGAAGAAGCCCATTGAAATGATCGGGTCATTATTTCACCTAGCCTCCATACAAATGTCCTCCCGGAAAAGGGGTTTAACGATCATAAATCCATTATATATAAAAATATTTTAATAAAATTTGGCACATACTAGCTCCATATAAAAATAAATCTGTATGCCGAATTATATATACATATATATATTATATTATATTATATATATATATATATATATATATATATATATATATATATATATATATATATATTTGAGCATAGCTCCCATATAAACACCTCTTCAGAAAATCACTTTAACGGGCATCAATCCCATTGAAATGTTGGTATCAAGATAATATTTGACACAAATAAGTTTTATATAAATATTAATAATAGTGGCAAATCTGTATGCCGAATTATATATACATATATATATATTATATTATATATATATATATATATATATATATTTGAGCATAGCTCCCATATAAACACCTCTTCAGAAAATCACTTTAACGGGCATCAATCCCATTGAAATGTTGGTATCAAGATAATATTTGACACAAATAAGTTTTATATAAATATTAATAATAGTGGGAAATTTTACGAAGATCGGTCGATAATTTAACCTAGCTCCCACATAAGAGCCACTTTCGGGAATCACCTAAAAGTGAATAAATTCATGTAAATGTTAGTACCAATGTAAAGTTCTGTATTCATATGTTTTATTTTAAACTTCGTATAAGTATTGGTCCACAATTGGCCACAGGTCTAGAAAGACCCTGCCCGAATTTTGATGCATACAATGGTGTAGGGTATTATATTATATTATCTTTCTTGTAAGTAATTAAAATAAATTACAATGGTCGACAAAAACAATTTTTTTCAAGCTCCTTCAAAAAAAAAAAAATATATGTGGACTAGATGGAATTCCGCATGCTAAACTAGAATCCGCTTTAAGTTTTTTTTTTTCATCAGGTCGAGATTTCTTTTTATAGGCGTATCTAATATTGTGCCCTAAATAAGCCGATTACTCGAGTATATTTCACTATAACTCGAGAACGGTATGCACAATTTATATAAATGATATACCAAAATATGCAGAATAAAATTAGCTTCAAGTCCTTTTACTATCAAATTTTTAACCGCTCAATAGTTTAGGAGATATTTTCGGACACTTATTTCAAAATAACTCCGAAACTATTGAGCACATAAAAAATTTAATTTGGAGAATTTGAAGATATTTTTAGTCCTCATCTTTTGGTGTATCACTTTGATCAATCGTACACACCGTTCTTGAGTTATAAGGAAATATACTACAGTAATGGCCTTACTATGGGCGAAATATTAGACACGCCCATAAAAAAAATCCAGACCTGATGTTTATTTGTGAACTCAGAAAATATATCGAATACTAGTTTTTTTATGCGATAGATAATTGTGTTCCTTAACCAATTGGGTAAAGTTTACTTAATTGGACAAAAATATAGAGATATGTATTAAAAATCTGAACCAAAATTATGCAAAATTGTGATAGCTTAAGCTTCAAATACAAATAACTTGAAAACTATAAAAATATCTGCACATGCAGGTATGTTTTTCATAGGCCTTAACAAAAGCTGTAAAAAAAAATAAAAAAAAAATAATAAAATAAATCGGATAAAAAATAAAAATTTTATAAGTTATGAACAATTGTCTATGTCAGAGGTACCCTACTTTGAGTGCATATAACTCCTCTCCTGAAGAGTATGTTGGAGAGGAGTTATATGCAAACTTAAAATTGTACACTTCTCTGGTATGTTTTTGTGAAATTTTATGTAAATCCATTCATCCGATTATAACATACAAATTTATTTCCAAAAAATTTCTATTCTGTCCCACTGTGAGCAAAACTAAACTTTAATTTCGTAATCATACATACATATGTTCGGCAAATAGGAGAAAAGGTTCGCGGTTCATGATCACTGATATTTTTCTCCAAAAATCGATTTTTTTTTATGAAAATTTAAATCGTTAATATCTCGGTAAATATACCTCAAATTGGGAAAATGACCTTGATTCGTGAGCACTCATATTTTGTTCCAAATATCAATTTTCAATACGAAAAACTGAAAATTACTTAAATAGTGAATATCTTGGTAAATAGGCTTCAAATTGAGAGAAGTTTCTTTAGTGACAATTAACCCGCTTTTACACAGTAAGATTTATTGGTGCATAATCAACTGCCACTCTCTGTCGGTCACGTGAGCGTATTGGCAATTGCCACTTTACTGACTTTATGGTAAGCGGGAAGAAGACGAAAAGTAGATATCAAAAATTTTTAACTGACTCGTTGTAACCAGTAACACTTTGTAGTCGTTGAGGTGATTGTGTATGATAAAAAAGGTCGTAGTCGTGGAAGTGCTTGTTGTCACTTTATTGACCCTTTGGTAGTCGTGGAGGTGATTGTGTGTGCAAAAAAGTGACACTATGTAGTCGTTGCGGCGGCAATAGACTTCTTCCTAGGACAAGCCTATGCTAAAGTGACTAGTCATGTAGCTAAAAAAGTGACTAATAGTACATTAATGTAGTCGGTTGGGTAACTTGTATACAACAGCCACCATAGATTGCTGGGAACTTAAATCGCTAATATCTCGGTAAATAGGTTATATGAGAACCTAAAATTTAGATCTTTAACATCTCGCTAAATAGGCTATAAATTAAAAAAAGCATCGATTTTTATATGAAAAACTCCAAAAATGTAAATCGTTAATATTTCGATAAATAAGCCACAAGTTAAGAAATTAACCTCAATTCTTTATTATATTTTCATACATAAAACATATATTTTTTTTACTCAACTTTATTCACATCAATTATTTGTTTTAAAAACACCTTTACACTTACATGTTAAACACCTGTCCCACACTAAATTAATAAATTATATATCTTGGCTCATTAATTTCGCTTAAATTCTAAATCAACTAAATTCTCACAACTTACCTTAAACTTTTACTCGTATAACAAAGTATTTGTTAATTTTTTTTTAACATAATAAATAAATGTTTTTAATCGATTTTCAAGTTCAATACTAAATAAAACTAAACAAATTTAATGATCACTGACACAAAATCAGTGTAAAATGTGTGTTGACTGTTTTACACAGTGTTTATGACTGTAATTAATTAATAATTGTAGCTTTTGACATTTCTTATCATTTAAATAATTGTTTTCCGTTGGCTGATATAATATTTATGTATTAATTTTCTTACAAACATACATATCACATATCGTGTTTCATCGTTTTCGCTTTTATTGTGGCGTAAAATCAGAAGTTAATTAATTACAAATATTTAAGTAAATAAATGAATAAAATAAAAAATGTTTAATATTTTGAAAAGTATGGTGTTGGTCATACGTTAATTTTAAAATATTACAAAAAACTATTTGTTGTGACTGAGGTAGCATGTAGTTAAAGGTTTTATAAGGATTAGAAAGTATTAAAATAAAAAATAAAAAAATAAATATTATGATATGACGTGGTTAGAAAATTCTTATTTTTTGAAAATAGTATTATTTATAAAAACTACTAAATTCAAAAATTATGACGCGGCTTTGTTTCTTTATAATAAAAATCGAGATTTCTAAAAATTTTGCGAAGATAGCGTACAAATGTATTAAAAATAGCTTAATCTGGCTAGAGGAGGCCAAGTTTCTGTTGGGTTTTAAGCAAAAGTATAGACTTTTTATACAAGTATTTAGTATGTGAGAAAAGGTTAGATTATGGAGATTGGTAATTTATAAAGTAAAGGTAGAAGAATGCAATTTCATTGCAGAATTTTTTGAAGGACTTAAAATTTAGCGTTTTTTTTTAATAAAATTAATATTTAAACTTTAATAATAATTTAAACGATTAGTGATATTTTATTGAAATTTCAGTACAATATGTATAAACTTGTTCTAAAATCAAAGAATTAAAAAAAAGCTTATTTTTACATGAAAATATCCAAAATCCCAATCCATATAAAACGTGTTTAAAAAATTTACTTTTTCCATTTAAATGGTCATCCCCTCATTGTAAGGGACGTCTCTCAGAAAATACTTTTTGAGTGTTTATGTTACATATGGAACTATATAATGAAAATAATTTTAAGTCGATCCCACCTTTGCAATCTGAGAACTTGTTAAAATGATTTTTTAAAAATGATAAAGTTTGTATAGGACTTGAAAACATTGAACAATTTTACCAATTTTATCAGTGAATAAATATTGTCACCTCCTTGGAAAAAAAAAAAAATGTACAATTTTTTTAAGGTTCCAAATCATATAACTTTTTAAAGGATTCATATATTTATATGATTTATATGCAGTAATATTATTTAGAATTTTGTAAGGAATGTGGCGAATATTAAGCCCACCTAGTTAAAAAAACTGAAAAACATGGCTAAAAATATTTCGACCTGAATATCTCTTAAACTAGAAAAGAAAAAATATGGTTCTAGTGACCATAAACTAATAAAAAACATACTATGAATATTTGTACGTAATCATTATTATGATTCCATTTTATAATTTTTAGTAAGTAAACCTTATAAATAATTTTTAGTAAGGTTATAACCTTTTCTTAAATATTGCTTTCAATTTCATCATGTTTTTATCATTTAATAATTCCATGTTATCATATATAAACTAGTTTCATCATATATATAATATTATTTTATCATATATATAATCCCATGTTATCATATATATAATTCCATTTTATCATATCATAATCCCATGTTTTCATATTTATATTCATTTGTACCACGATACCATCATACTGAATAAAAACAAACCTTGTCAATTTATATTTGTTCATATCTAACTAACAAACTGTTAGACTTATACACAAAAATGTGTATTCAAAAGTTATTTAAAGCAAATAAAAATATTAGCTTAATGGTTGTAGAATTAACCAAATTTGTAAAATTAACTGAATGGTTGTAGAATTGAATAAATGTTTGGATTTTTCATAAATATGGTTTCATATAAACATATTTACATATATATTATAATTCAGTCAACCATATTAAAATTTTGATTGTGGATAATCATTAAATTATCAAACAGAATCATAAACGTTGCTATCATGAACATGGTATTATTCAAATCAATAAAAAACGGCTATACAAACATTGAACAGTTGTAGTGATCATGCTACTATAACCATGTTTTTTCTCTGCGTGTAGAGATTTACAAGGACTATCAATATATAAAATTTCTTTTCTGTCATATCATAAATTAATTTTTGACGATTAAAAAAAAAAGTTACATAACCGAGATGGCCGACTACCCCCCTGATCCGCTAGGGGCCTGTATTCCTCCAAATCAACTCAAAAACACCTCACCTCTGACCATATTACAGAATTATCTTAAAAAAAAAAGCGTTTTGGAACCACTGTGCATTGGTTACCGATGGAGACCGGCAGGTTATTATACACCAGTGAAACTTACTGTAGGGTACCACTAGTCATTTTATTTGCTACGTGATTTGGAACTTTAACATGAGCTTGTCCTAGAAGGAAGTCTATAGTCACCTCAACGACTACATGGTGACACTTTTTTTTTATCATACACAATCACATCAACGGCTACAAAGTGTTACTTTACACAACAACTTTATTGGTTAAAATGAGTCAGTTAAAAATTTGTATATCTTCTTTTTGTCTTCTTCGAGCTTAATATAGAGTTAGTAAAGTGACAATTGTCAATATGCTCATTGGTGACAGATGAAGACCGGCAGGTGATTATACACCAATGAATCTTACTGCCTTAAAGGGAGTTAATTGCCACTAAATAAACTGCTGGGTGCTCTTTCCATTTTATTGGGTAAAATAACAAAATACTAAGTTCACGTGTAGTAATCCATGCTATTCTATATGAAACTATAAATGTGCCCCGGAAAAACTGTTTTTTTAATTCGTTCTTGCTTTCAAAATTTTGTGACTATCTATTGCGTTGACTATTTCGGACGCTAAAACAAATAATAATCTCTATTTCAAAATTTGTATTCCGTTAAAGGCTGCATATACCCCTCCCAAAAGAAAAAACAAAAAATTTAAAAAATTTAAAGATCGAATGAGATTAAAAAGTATAAATGCGCAAACAAAATGTGTAGAAAAATGGTAAAAGTATGTAATTTTAAGCCCATTTTTTAAGTTTTTGAGCTTTAAACAACAATCACGATTATAAAATGAAACCTATGGTACTTAAATTTTGCACTATATTTGTACCAAATCTTGTAAGTTCAGGCTTTAGATCAGTAAGCGAAACTATCAAACATTTTTTGATAATGAACCAAATATATTTGTTAAAATTTGTATCCTTTGAAAATTTGAAGTTCAAAAACTGAGTTGCCTCTCTACTTTTATAAGTAGTTTCAACTTGAAACTTTCAATTTTCACTCATACCATATTGATTTCTCAATGTGTAAAAATTTTTGAAAAATTGTTGCATAAATAAATCTGTATTGCCTAAACTTAGAAAAAACATCTTTTAGTAACCCTGTTTAATACGAGATAAGTTACAGGGTGTCAAATTTACCACCTCGAGTATGTAAAATATTAAAAAATCGTAGCTTCTATAAATTAAGTCCGATTTTTATTTTATATCAATGCTTGGCCACGAATAAAAGTATTTTCAAAAGTTGACTTTATTCATTAATTACGTATTTTTTTGGCCAGGCAAGGAGCAGTTTGGTGACAAATCGATCTTAATATATTTTTTAATTAAGCGACGTCTATGAATAAAAAATAAAAAATCTGCTGTAATTTATTATTAATCGATAAACATTAATTTTTTCCAATATTCACCATTTTGGAACAATGCACGTTGGGGTAAAATGTGTCAAAAGTGGCGATTAATTAAATTTTGAAATTTAAATTTTTGTAATAAAGTAAAAAAAAGGACAAAATTATGTATCAATATCAATTAAAATCTCTAAGCTAGGTTATATTGTTTTCTTATAAAGAGCTGCCAAAGATACATTTTTATTACATTTTTGAAAAAGAGAAAAAAATCAATTTTCATCAACTTTCAGTGTATTTATTTTAAATAAAAAGTCTTTTAAGGTAAAAATCTTAATGGGACCATCAGCTTTAGGTATTTAGTTGTATTTTTCTTCAAGTATTTTTAAATTATATTTTGTCCTAATATGTATGTTAAAATGTTTCAGAAAATTTTCTGAAAAATAGTCCGATTTGAGAAATATTTTTTATTTTTATTTTTTTAAATTTGAAGTCAATATCTTTATTGAGTCAAAAAATAAACGATTTTGAATTGGCAAATTTACAATTATTAATAAACAGACGGACTTATGATCAGACATTATAATTCTTTAAAAAAAGTCTTAAAATTCCAAAAATATATTATATTTTTACTTCTTTACCAATGTAAAAACTAAATTTAAATATTAAAATATGGATATAAAGTTGATATTATCAACATTCCCCGAATTAAGTGTCATTTTCGACCCATTTAACCCAAATGTATGGACGGACGGATGGACAATGCCATTCTGCCAAAAAATATTTTAGGATTCTAAAATTACATTTTTTTACTAACAAGTAGATAGAAAATACAGAACGTGATCATCAAAATTTGGATATCACCTTTTCCTGAATTAAGCGCCATTTTCGACCAAATTTAATACAAATGTATAGACGGACGGACATTATCATTCAGCCAAAAAATATCTCATAATTCTAAAAATGCATTTTTTACTTAAATGTGATTATTAAAGTATTGATATTATCTTTTCCTGAATTATGCATAATTTTCGACCCATTTAACTCTAATGTATAGACGGAGATAACCATTCTGCAAAAAAAAAAAAAAAAAATCTGAATTTTTGTTTATTAATAATCAATAAAAAATAAAACGTGATCATTAAAATATTAATATAACCTTTCCCTGAATTAATCGCCATTTCGACCCCTTTTTCCTCAATATGCAATGCTGCATGTAAGTTGAAAATATAAATAAATTTTTGACTTCATTAACCATTTATACAGTCATGTAAATATTTAACCCCTTAATGCCCACGGCGATCTAGCCAACTTAGAGAGTAACAGTGGGCATTACACAATCATTTTTGGACCTTTTATTTTCTATATAAATCTCATGGGCTATATAAGCAAAACCTAAAAAATGCTAAATTTTTTGAAAAAAAATTTAATTAAATTGATATATTAAAGTAGTTTTACAATATTTATAGTAATTCATCATTTAATTTTATTTCTAAATTCATGTATAGAACGAAGTGACTACTTCCGGTTACCGGAAATGCGCACCTCTGCTTGATCTAGGACCGCGACGTCCTCATGATCTGCGTTTTCATACAGATATGTGGCACAAGAATAAAGATATTCAAAAATAAATCCGACTGGATGCGTGTATAGTGCCTATGACGAATTTTTCCGTAGGCCCCCTACTTATTGATACCCACAATATTTATCAAACTGCTAATAGTAAACGAGAACGGTGGTACAATCACTTGTTTAAACAATTTATCATGTTTACTGCTCAAGTAGTATATTTGATTGAAAAAAAAAAAAAAAATGGTCATTTAGTTATTTTTGTATTGAAAAAAGGAGGGCCAAAAGTACTGATAATGACCTAGTGTTACATATATGTAACACTTTCTTTTTCCACTTTATAATTTTTATCGGACACGCTTTATATACTTTTTAACAGTCAAATAAACAGATTTGATGTGTTTTCTTTTAGCATACAAAGAAATTTATTCGTTAAAATATGTTGAACGTAAATAATGAGCCTTTTTGCAAACCTTCTGCCGTTAAAATCGAGTTTTTGCAAGATTTCAAATAATGAACTTTACAAAATCACTTTTTATCGCGATAACAGGAGAGAAAGTGAAGAAAAAAACATTTGAGGATGCAGGACGAATATTAAGTTTCACAATTCATAACAAAATTTAAGTTTCTATTATTCCGTTTTTTGACAATATAGTTTTAAACTTAGGCAAAAAAAAACTCCTTGGCCCTGCCTTGAAGTATATCATTCGACGATGTCCTTCCGACCGCCCGTCTGACTTTCCTTGTAAATTTTGTGAACAAAGTACAGCTCGAAATTTGAAAAGTATTTTAAAAATATAAAGGACGAAGCTTATTGTAATTATAAACTATTTGTATTAAATTTTTATTAAAGTTAAAATCGAATGTCGAACAAGTTACTTTTTAAATAATTTCTACAGCGAACTGTATACAAAATTAATTAAATATTATAAATTAACGTTATCTACTAAAATAATATGTAAATTATTATTTATGCTCAATTAATAAACTATTTTGGATTTAATTAATATTTTCCTAAACAAACATATCAATTCAATTTACTCCTCCATTTATGTTAATCACTCATAATTTGCACAAAAACAGATTTTGTTACGACTAAATAATCAACTTCAATAATAATAATAATCGTACACCAACAACAGGCTACAAAAATTAACTTCCAAAGTGTCATAATTATGGCATACAACAACAACATGGACAACAATAACAATTTAATATAACCCAGCAATGCATATACAAGTAAACATATGTATACGGAAGCAAAAATAGACCTTTAAACATTTTGTTTGTAAGAAGGTATTGAAGCGTAAATAAAATAAACAAAAATGGAGTTTATTAACGGTATATTGGTTATTTAATATCCATACATATACACTTATGTGAAAAACTATGGGTGTGAGTATGTATTCTGGAAACGTTTGTGAGTTGTTGGATTTAAATAAAACCAAAGAAATTTGTAGCCAGTTCATTGGTCCGTTGAAACGTTTAACAACAACTACCTCATTTACATATTATGAACAACAAAAGCAATAGCAACAGCAACATTAAAACAGAGTACACTATGCACAGTGGGGGTGATGGTGAAGAAATAAATTTTAATAAAAACTTATAACTAAAATTCTATTTTTTTTTTAAAGAAATTAATTACAAAATTTTAAGTTTATTTATTTAATTTTAAAATTGTGTAAATTCTATTATGTCTTCTATATTTAATTTCAAATGAAATTATTTCCATTTTTGTTTAAATTCTAGCCACTGTTGTGTGTTAAACATGCTACCATTTAAAAATATATTCCTGTGCTTGTTTTCATATGAAAAACACACAACTACGTTCTCATATTAAACGTTCAGAGTGTGAGTTACATTTATTTATAGACCTTTTAACATCGACTGGTTTTCTTTTATGTTAAGCGGCAAATTGTAATAAACCAAAGTTAACTAAAGCGTTGAGGCAGAGAGAGTACCAGAGAGGAAAGACAAAATATAAAATCAAAGCAATTGCCTGTGTTCATGTAGGTATGTAAGCGCAAAATTGGTTTGTCAGGTTCATCCTTTTTCGCGTTCGAACAATTTAAGCGTCAAATATTTACTTGACAATCATATTAGTGTCCAGTTGAATAGTTTTAATATTAATATTATACCAGCTACTGTGCTTTCAACACTTTGTTATAATATTTTGGTAGCTTTGTATGTATAAGCATATTAAACCAACTGAACTGGCCAATACTTAATGCTTAAATACGTTTAAATATGTGTAGGTGTTCAGGTGTAATATATATTTTTTTATGTGCCATAATATTTAAATAAGGGTGAAACTGTTTTAATTAATTTATAAAAATTAATGAATTTGAAAGGATTTAAAAAAAGGCAGGTTTGAAGTTAAAACATTTAAAAGAAATTTGATAATTTCAGGATTGACTTTAGAACATGTTCTAAAATCAAAATAATCAGAACCATAATAACATCCTTACAACTACTTAATAGTATTGCAACCAGATCTGGCACTTATGGAGTAGAACCTTATTGTAATTCTAATGAGTTTAAAGGAATGTTTTTGAGAACTAGTGCTTAAGAACTAATTCTGTATGACTTCTACATCAGTTCTCTGAAAAAATGACTGGTTCCCAAATGATTTTCTAGAACTGTTTAAACAACTTGGATACAAATTTTAAAAAATGTCCAACAATTAAAAAAATCATAGATCAAAGAACTAGTTATAGAACCGTTCCACGTTGGGGTAAAAGGGGTCGAAGGGGTCGTTTAATTGAATTTTGAAAATTAACTTTTTTAAATAAAATTGGGTACCGAATTAAAATAGACAAAATTATGTATCAATAACGATAAAAGTCATTAACGTAGGTTGCGTGGTTTTTGAGTACTGAGCTGTCAAAGTTCAACATTTTTTTATATTTTAAGAAAAGAGCAAAAAATTAAATTTTCATGAACTTTCGGTGAATTTTTCTTTAATAAAAAGTGCTTTAAAGAAAAATTTTAAAATGGAACCATCAACTACAGGTTTACTCTTATGCAAGAATTTGTCAATTATTTTTTGTCCTGGTATTTTTTGTTATTTTTTTGAAAATTGTCCAAAAATGCACTAATTTTCAAATTTCATGGAATGCAACTAAAAATATAACAAGACTTTTGTTCTGAAAAATTATCTGAAAAATATTATATATTGTCTACTTAAATATTCTGAAATAAAATCGTGCGCATATTTTGTCCGATTTTAGAAATTTACATTTTTGTGAAAAAACTCAAGTTGCTCCAAACCAATAACAGGTTAAGTGCAGATTTTTTTTATTTTTTTACTTTGTTTTATTTTTCGTTATTTCACTATTGTTTTTTGTTATTGTTTTGTACAATTATTTTAAATAAACAAAATAATTTTACTGCTTAATACAGTCGAACTCAGTTAAAATGAACATGATTTAATGTAATGTTTTTATATTCTACAAAGTGATGTGTCTTATATTGGTACTTGGTATTTAATATTGAAAAATTCAGGAATTATGCGAACAATACAGCCATATACTACGTTGATAAATATCCATGGTATTGTATGTCTCCTATCCTCTACAAGTTTTTTTTTCACGGCCCAGAAATTATAAAACATGCTCTTCTACGAAATGACCTACTTTCTGAAACACCCAAGAAAAAAAGATTTCAAAAATTACCGGAAACATTTTTCACGAAAATGTAGTAGACAAAAATCAAACGAAGATATATTTAATAGACTTTTGATAAGTTCCAATCCAATCAAGTATGGGGAAAAAGTATAAAATAAAACATATAGACCTACCACAATCCGCAGTTGATTATTCTCACTGATGACGATTTTTTTTTTGTATGAAAACATTACCATTCTGCAAAGAAAGCCTTAGAATTCTAAAAATGAATTTGTTTACTTACTAATAAATAATAAAGTCAAAAGAGATCACTAAAGTACTGATATCACTTTTTCTGAAGTATGCTTAGTTTTTTACATGTTTAACCCCAATGTATAGACAGACGGACGGACATTACATATCAGGCAGAAAAAATTTTTAAGATTCTTGTAATGCATTTTTTTTACTAAGTAGTAAAAATCAAACAAGTTGTGGTTATAAAAATATCGATTTCACTTTTCCTTGAAGTAAGCGGCCATTTTAGATCCATTTTTTCACAATGTACAGACAGATGGACGGATGTTGCCATTTAGCCAAAAAGGATCGTAGAGATATAATGGTACATTTTTTTTATTAACTAGTAAAGAACAAAACAAGTTGTAGTTATTAAAATATTCATATCGCCCTTCCTTGAATTATGCGGCTTTTTTCTAGCCAATTAATCCTAATGTATAGACAGACGGACGGACATTACCATTCTGCCAAAACAATCGGAGTATTTTTAAAATTTATATTTTTTAACTAACTAATAAAAAACAAAATATGTTGTGATTATTAAAATATTGATATCGCCTTTTCTTGAATTATACGGCCATTTTAGACCCATTTTTTCCAATGTATAGACAGACGGACGGACATTACTATTCTGCCAAAACAAATTCAAGAGTTCTAAAAATATCTATTTTTACTAACTAATTGATAAGATATTAAATCATGATCATTAAAATATTCATATCACCTTTCACTGAATAATACGGCGATTTTAGACCCATTTAATCCTAAGGTATAGACGGACGGACAGACATTACCATTCTGCCAAAAAAAATCCTAAAATTTTTTTACCTAATAATAAATATAAAAATAGATCCTCATCATTAAAGTATTGATATCACCTCTCCCTGAATTAAGCGCCATTTTCGACCCCTTTTACCCCAACGTGCGTTCCATAGAACGGTACTGGTGATAATTTAAAACAAAAATCATTGGCTGTACCGCCAAAGTAGAACAAGTATAGCCTATTTTCATGCGTTCTGGATCTAGTCGTAGAAGTAATACACTTTTTCCTGGGATTAAATTAATTTTAATTTTGAAAAAAAAAAAAAAAAAAACAGCAAATGAAACGATACTTACAGAGAACATACCGAATGACTCCATCCTCTATATATACTTTTTTCACGTTTTTCACAATGATTAAGGTGTTTATACAGCATAAAAACTGAAAAAACATAAATTTTATTAACTTGGTCTATATGTAAAATGGCTTTAAAGTTGATACCTACGGGAGTATTGTTTCCTATATATTTCTGTATTTTGCACTACAATTAATATTTTTTTACTATTTATTATTGAACATTTTTTTTGTCCTTTAATTCATATAAAGCTAAAATTTTACAAATTTTTTGTTTAAACTAGGGAATAAGCATGTCTATGACAGTCAAAATTACCAAATTATAAGTAGTGACTCCATTAGGATTTGAAGGAGAACTAGTTTCAGAAATAAGCTTTTTTTTTATATTTCTAAGTTATTTTGGAGCTTCAGAAAAAGAAATAAAGGATAATATGTGACAATTTAAAACATTTTCGAATTATCGCTGTTTTGAGCTAGTATTTATGAATATGAAAATGATAGCGCACATTTTAGCCGTTTTTACATCTTTTACCGTATTGACTTTGGGTTTTGGGAATTCCTTTCAGTTTCTCAATATTATGTAGTCATGTCCACCACTTTTAATCCAAAATATTATGCAAGTGCTCAAGATATTGAAATTATTTCCTATATTCGTGCTAAAGAACGTAAGCTTTCTATATTGAATTTTTTTAGCCAATAATCAATAAAAAAATAAAACGTGGCCCTTAAAACATTGATATCATCTTTCCCTGAATTAATCGTCATTTTCGACACCTTTTAACCCAATGTGCCATGTTAAAAGTTAAAATCGTCCTATAAATTCTAATGGAGTAGGTTTCTATTTCTATCTTCTTTCCAAGGCTTTCTCAAAAAAGCGGATTTATTTTTGGTATTTTCTCTCCAAATTCTACCGGAAACTAATTTAGTATTTCGATCAGGGAGCACAATTTTGCCGCTAATATTATATTTTGTAGCATTATCAATTATAAACGCTAGTATATCGTAATCTTGACTAAAACATAGGGTATTTAAAAGTTTCTATTAAAATCCTATTTATTATATTTTATTTACTTAATTCTTTTGTTTTAATTTTATACAAAACTAATTAATAAATTTTAATTAAATACTAGTAACACCTTTATTTTTTAAACAAACATACCATTACATGTAACACTATCACTTCATTAATTTACGTGGTCAGTCCATACAAAAGAGCTCAATAAAGTGCACTTAAAAAAAAACTATTCAAGTGTAAAAAAAATTTACGAAAAAAAAAAAACAGCAACAGGACCAACAAGATGTAAAATGTTATCATAACTGACCATATGAAAGTCCATTTATTGATGAACCAGACAAATTGTTGCACTTTTTGTTGTTAACTGACACTGGTTGCTATTGCTGTTGATGATGATGTTACTGTTTGGTCAACGATGATTGCATTGTTAATAGTTGCACATGCAAAAATCATTGCTTTTGTCTTTAACAATGTAAGTGTACTTTATACGATTATAGAACATTATTGTTTCTTTACGAAATTGAATTTTTAAATGCAGAACTTTTTTTTTTTTTTTAAATCTCTTAGGTTGGTATTTGTTTCTTTAGAAAAGTATAATGAAAATAAGGAGTTGGGAAGAGTAAATGCGAAAATGTTACGTATTAATAAAGCCAGTGATTTAAAATGAAATTTTAAAAGTTTTCTTTTAATTTAAAGTTTTATAGCCGAAATTTCAATAAACAGATTTAAAGATCACCTATGAAATCATATATAATATAATGTTATATAAACAAAATCCTTATATGCTGTAAACTTATTTACATAACAACGAGCATACAACGAGTGTTGCAAAAAGTGACGTTTTATTTTTAAATTTAGTAAACGTTATCGTTTTTTATTTTTGAGAATTATTTTTTTAAGGTTATGTTTTTAAAATAAATTAGAAAATATTATATTTTTGTACTGGAGGAATTATAGTTTATTTTAAAGTACTTTAAACTTTTGTATCTTTATTAAATATTGATAAACATCATACGCCACATATGATTGAAATATTTGTCATATGTTACGTATGATTAATAATTAAACTAGTCGACAAACAAAATTTTTTTTCGAGCTCCTTCAAAAAAAAAAAAAAGAAAAAAATAAAATAAAAAAATATGGACTAGATGGAATTCCGCATGCTAAACTCGAATCTGTTTTCAGTTTTTTTCCATCTGGTCGAGATTTTTTTTATGGGCGGTCTAATATTGCGTCCTAATTAAGACGATTACTCAAGTATATTTCGGTATGCACGATTTATATAAATAATACAACAAAATGTGTGGAATAAAACTTACTTTAGGTTGTTCTACTATCAAATTTTTATAAACTTAATAGTTTTGGATAGAGTATTCATTTTACTCGACTTTTTCATTGTTCGAATAATCAAATAACTCGAAAATGCAGTTTTTAAGTTACTCGAATAATCGAATAAATCTTTTTAGTTACTCTAGTTAATCGATTAATTTATACCTTAAAATTTTACTCGATTTTTTAACGCTTATCAAAAAAGAAAACAAAAATATAGCTTAAAATAAGAAATAGTCTTTCCAAAATAATATAAAATTAAAATTTGCGTAAATATTTATGATAATCCCGTTATTTCTCTATATTTAATATATTCATTAATAGTTAAATAAATAGGTCTAACAAATTTGGTCTATCAATTTGAACCAAATTTTGTATTAAGGGTAGTCCGAAGTGCTTTTTGTAACTTTTGTGACGCTATAAAATGACTAGTTTTTACACTGTGAAAAAAATGATTCCCATTTAAAGGTAATTATCAATACCTTTGATAAAAATTAAAACTAATGATGAGCTTTCATCCATTTTGGAATAATTTACGATTTTGTCTCATAACCTCGCTTTTTAATTTGGACACATACTAACCTATGTACAACAGAGGTTTTCATTTGTATACAAAATGTATTTACAATATTTTTAAGTATCGAAGATCAACTAATCCCAGATTTATTTTGGGTATAAGGTTTTATAATGTTTTATAATTCATTGTTCAATTATGTTCAATATTTAAAAGGCATTAAGATGATCATTTAAAATTATACTAATGTATACAATTTTTAAGATAATTTACTCTTATTTGTTTTATAGTGATCTCGTGACAATGTATTAGTTCCATTTTGTGGAAAAATGTTTAACAATATCAGTGTAAAAATATAAGAAATTATATAAATTTGTATAATAAATTAGTCAAATATACATTTAGATAGAACTACTTACTTTTCTCCATTTAATGGACAAATTTATTGTAAATTTAAAATAAATAATTCTTTATCCCAAATGTACGCGTAGGAATTATAATTAACTCTATTTTGAATTAAACCACAATTTCTACCAAAATATAAAATATTTTATTTCTCGTTTCTTCCTATTTTTGTTATAATTTAGTAAAAACGACTCAGTATAATATTGTACACAAATATTATTTGGATATTTGTCCGTTAGGCTGTGAAAGATATGCGAAAATATATTTGTTAGTTTCTGAGTTATTGCATTTTGAAAATGAGAAAAAGCACTTTGGATCCTTTTTTTAGATAAAGTTGTTAAGCTATTCTTAACATAAAGAACGGGTTAACATGCTAAACTTAATTTTAAGTCCAAATTCCTTCTATATTACAAATTTCACTCAAACCATCACATCCTCTATACCAGACTGAGCATTTATTGTTATATAAACTATGTACTTTCATTCAAATTCCTTCAATTTATTTCTTATTATTTATTATATTTATATTAAAATTATTTGAAGTTTACTTTATAATTTTTTAAAGTGACATTTAAATTTTTATTTAATTTTTGCAATTAAAAAAACGTCCTTTAACTAAGTATTGTAATTTAGGCATATATTTGTTTCTTTTCATTAACTGTCAATTTTTGGTACCACTTTTAGATTCGAAACATTCTATACAAATTTTGAAACATTGTTTCTAAGCTAAATTTTTTAGGAAACTAAAATTAAAATATCCTAAAAACTAGTTAAGAATTAAAAATATTGTTTACTCGAATTATTCAATTAATCGGCATAATTTGCTCGAATAAATTGTTACTCGAAATTCTTGATTTTAATTTAATCGAACAATTATTTGATTTTCATTTGTCGATTAATCGAACAAACAATATTCGAGTGAATACCCTAGTTTTGGAGATATTTCGAAAAAAGTGTCCGAAAAAAATTTTTTCATGCTAAATTCAAGTTTTCTTTTTTTTTTTTTACTAAAACATATCTTTAAAAATTAAAACATCAAAAATTTTTATCTCAAAGCTGATAAAACTATGAGTAAATAAAGCTACGTATCATAAAAATTTATGCACAAATCTTGATTGCATTCACAGGTAAGTTAGGATACCCATGCATACCTACAATTAAGTGGAAATACACTAGTGGGCAAAAAGAAATTTTTTTTCGTCTTAAATAAAAAAATAGATGGATTAGTTAGAATTTAGCGTGCTAAATAAGAATCAGATTTTATTTTTTTCCTATCATATATTGATTTTTTTTTATGGGCATGAGCTCGAATTTTTTTTTTTTTTTGTCGACTAGTATTATTAATAAAGTGTTCACCCTCTACTTTTTTTTTTTTAATAAAAGCAATAGTATTAATAAAGAACATTCACGCAGAGAAAAAACATGGTTACAGCATGATCACCACAACTATTCAATGATTATATAGCCGTTTTTCATTGATTTAAATATACTGTGTTCATGATAGCAACGTTTATGATTCTGTTTAATCATTTAATGATTTACCCACAATCAACATTTTAATATGGTTCACTGAATTATAATATGTATTTAAATATGTTTATATGAATTCATATTTATGAATAAATCCAATCATTTAGTCAATTCTACAACAATTTAGTTAATTACATAACCATTCATTACATTTTACAAATTTAGTTAATTCTTCAACCATTAAGCCATTAACTTTTAATGCCTTTTGAATACACATTTTTGTATATCAGTCCAGTAGTTATAATTCTCATTTAGTTTATATATGAACAAAAATAAATTGACAAGTTTTGTTTTTATTCAGTATGATGAATGTACCACTTATTGTGGTACAAATGAATATATATATGAAAATATGGGATCATATATATGATAAAATGGGATTATATATATATGATGAAATTAGTTCATATATATGATGAAATGGAATTATATATATGATAACATGGGATTATATATATGATAAAATGGAATTATATATATGATGAAATTAGTTTATATATATAATAACATGGAATTATTAAATGATAAAAACATGATGAAATTGAAAGCAATACTTAAGAAAAGGTTATAAAACTTACTAAAAGTTATTAATAAGGTTATGAACCTTACTCATAAATTATAAATTGGAATCATAATAATAATTATGTACAAATATACTTATTGTAACCTGGAATCGTATATTACAATCATAGTATGTTGCTCTTAGTTTATGGTCACAGGAACCATATATTTTCTTTGCGTGTTTGAATAATTTACAGGATTATATCTTTTCAGTATATAAAACACAAAAGAGGATATAGGACAGAATAAAGGCAATAATTTAGGCAGAAAAGAAAACGTCATAATCACCTAAAAAAATTGTCTCAGTTTCAGACTGGGTCTCCATTAATACCTATGGCGAGAGACTTGTGGTAATAAATGCGGTTAATCTTTATAAGCGATGTGTAACTGAAGCGACTACATAAATATATATTAACCCAAAATAATAATCCAGACTCATCAATGACTTTTTAATATGGATTGCAGGATATCTTAGTATTCATTGAAGAATACAGACACAATTATATTTTCCCGGTTGGTTTATCGAATAAGATCGAATTTTATTATTATATTTTTAATATTTTTCCTTATTCAACTCATCAATATGCATTGTTTGAGAGCTGTTTCTCGGGACATTCAAACGTGCATTTGTATATTCGGTTTAATGTGGGTTATGTTATTGGCTAAAATAACGCGACCATATTCCAACTTCTCTTCTTACAATACCCTGTGACTTCGACTTATCCCCTATACAAACATCGTTATTATACAATTTATTTAATGCATTACACCATCTTCTATAACGAAACTCAAATAAATATTCCAACACTTGTGTTTCTTAAATCACCTGGTGTCTTGCAAATACATACGTGAATACAAAATAAAATATATATAGGGAACATACGAGTGCAGCATATTTTATATGAAGAGTAAGAGAATAAGAAAAACAGTAATAGTGACTATAAAGAAGAATAGAGGTTTAATAAGGATTTGCATAAAAGTAGCAAGACTTACATACATAGACACTTATATATGTATATGTAATATTATAAAGACATCTATCTATAAGCAGACATAAATAGGTCGAGTGTATTACAAGTATTGAACTAGATTTGTTATATTTAATTTATATTATGTATATTTGATAATTTTCAATTTAAGAAAATATTAATGGTATTATTATAATGAAATAATTTTAATTTTCACTTTTTGCCATAAACTTTTACAACAACCTTCCATTATTTTCTGCCTGACTACATAACTGTTAGAGGTAAATTCAAATATATTCCCTTTTTTGCCACACAAACTCAAAAAAAAAAAAAAAGTAACATCTTATAGATTTATGGCATAAAGAGAAACATATAAGGGCTCTAAAATTACGGCTGCCTCTTCAACATGTATTACGATTTTCATTTGATGGTGTAGCTGGAAAAAAAAAACCAACGATCTAATATGTATGCAAAAGTAAACAATGACAATAAGAGTTTTGGAGAAAAAAAAAAAAAGCCCAGAAAGTATCATTGTACATTCCATAGACAACTTCATGCGACAACGCACTCAATGGAGTTTAGAATGAAATGAATGTACTATATCAATTGCTATTGTTTCCATACTCATCCTTAAAAGTATAATTCATTGTGTGTATGCATCTTTTAAATAAATATTATTGTTGCATATTTCTAGGAGTAAAAGTAAAAGGCAATAGGAATAGTATAAGAATAGTTGTGTTTTAGTTTAAAACACGTAAAAGCGATTTATTTGTTTAATATTAAATGAAAATATTGCCTTGTGTTATAAATATAAAAAGTGTTTATTATAACAATTTTACACATTTTGTAGTTAAGATATTTATTTGGATTTTTACTTAAGTTAGAGTGTGTTGTATGTATTTAAGCTAGAATTATTGTTTTACACAGAAAAAATGTTAGAATTGACTGAGATATCTCGTGCCTTACAAAACCTATTTCGAACCACTAGCTGATCCCGTTAAGATAAATTAATGAAGTATTTCAGTAATTATTATCATAAAACCAATTTGTGTACCTATCTATTTAAGCTTCCTAAATATCGGGAAATAGAAAGCTGACGATTAAACAAATTTGATGAGAAAATGTGTTTTATTTGCAATTTAAATTTAAAAACTTTAAATAATTTCGCTGTAAGACCAAATAAATTCTTATAATGTATAAAAAATAATTATGCTTTCTAAGGAGTGCATTCGAAAAAATCTTAACATATTTAGAGGTAAATTCAAATATATTCCCTTTTTTGCCACACAAACTCAAAAAAAAAAAAAAAAAGTAACATCTTATAGATTTATGGCATAAAGAGAAACATATAAAGGCTCTAAAATTACGGCTGCCTCTTCAACATGTATTACGATTTTCATTTGATGGTGTAGCTGGAAAAAAAAACCAACGATCTAATATTCAATAACTTGGAAATGATTGACTCCAGAGTTTTGATTCTTTTTTATTTAATTGATAATTTATTACAGATCACAGAAAAATATAACTTTTATAGTTCTAACCACTACTTATGAACTAGTGGACTATTTTTGGTAACGCTTCGTTAGAGATTTGATAGTTGCTTTAGTCACTTTTTTGGAACAGTGTGCACATCTTCTTTTAAAATCTTCATTGCTTTGGGACACCTTTTTTGTGCTCTTCAATTCACTTTTCACAAGAGCTCAATATCTCTCCACTGGTCTAAGCTATGGACAATTTTGAAAATTTACCTCTCTTGGTACAAAAACTGTGTTATTGTTTTGGTACCACTCCAGAGCTTTCTTACCGTAGTGACATGATACCAAATGGGTCTAAAAATATGTGGACACGTTGTGCTGTCTTACGAAAGGAAGAAGTCTTTTTTGCAAATATTCCTTTATGCATATTTTGGTATTTATAGATCCGAATGTATCAAAAGACTTTCCTGTTTTGCCGCAACTGCAAAAAGCTTGTTATACCAGGAATTTTGTAAGAATTTTTTTCTGCTTTTGTGTCCTAAACTTATCTTCAAGATTGACACATAAGCTGCCAAAATTCTGCCAGCACATACGTTTCTTTGTCAATTATACAACTTGAGTATTTTTGTATGAAATTTGGTTTTAATTTCCGTGTCCTATTCTTGGCTTCAAAATTTTTTGCAGCATTAATGTTTGGAACTTTTTGGACTTTATATGTTATCAACTCTGTATTAGCTTTAAATCTTTGCACCAAATAGTCGAAGCACTGAGATAACTGAGCTACTTTTCTATCAGATGTCTTTGGAGTTCCTTTCAATTTTCTGGCCTTCCCAATATCATGTGGTCGTTTTTTCTTTCCAAAACAGGTTTCATATCAATGGCCAAATTCTCTTGATACTGTTAGTAACATTAGAAATAGTTTGGCGTCAAAAATTTAATTCTGTGGCCAATTATTTGTAGGACCTATTTGGATTTTTTTGAAATTTTTTAATAATTTGTAGCAAGTAAATATTTTTTGTCATTTGTTTTGATGAAAATCACGACAAATCAACTTGGTTATAATTAAAAATAATAACTGAAGTATTTTTCCATGATAACTAGATAAAAAAAATTTTCAATATTGATTCTAAAAAAGTTATGAGGCAAAACGTGTGTTAAGATTTTTTCGATCGCACTCCTTATGTTATACCCCAGCAAAAAAGGAACTGAAAAAGAGCTGAAAAAAACATGATTTTAACAATGTGTTGTCATTGGAAGGAAGTACTTAGAGGTAAAAAAGAGTTGCAGAAGTTCTTTATATAACACATGGTTGTCATTGGTAGGATGTTCTTCGTTTATACTTCTTATTCATTTCTTTTGAAGTACCTATTTCCCTTAAAACTATGTTTATAAAATTTTTCAACAGAAATTCCGTTTTAGCCTTATTAAAAGATAATAAGAATTCTTTAAAATTTTAATTTTGTTAGAAATTGTTAACATTTTTACCCGCTAAAAATCCATTTATTTTCACTTTTTTGTAAGTAATTATTAAGAACTTCCAAAATAGTTTAAAATATGCAATTTGTTCTACTTTTAAAGTAGTCAGAATTCTACCAAAATTTGTGATTACAGTTAAATATATATTATATTTTTGAGTCTGCCCATTTTTATTTAAATCGAAGCAAGAACACCCTTATCTCACATATATCCTGAAATGAGAAAACGCATTTCTGCCTAACATACAGTTTTTAATTTTATAAAATGTCGCCGAAAATTTAAACTTGGCACATATATTACTTTAGACCCAAATTAAATATAAACAAAGTTTTTTTTTTTTAATTTTTATACCCACATTTTATCTTAAATAACTTAATTTAATAATTTCGACCGATTTCCGGTCCAACATTTTTATTTTTTCAGCTTTCTATACTGTATTAAATTTTAAACCAATGTCGATTAACTCATGAAATATTTTAACATAAAGAAGAACTTTTGGACTTTAGTGTAAGAAAAAGAAACTTTTTGAATTATAATTTTTTTTAATTGTGGCAAAAAATAGGTAATAATTCTTTTTCATATATTAAAAATGAAAAAAAAAGTAATAGTCGGTCAATCCCGACAATATGATACCCTACACTATTGTCTATGTGTACCAAAATTCGGAAAGGGGCCAATTGTGGACCGATACTTGTATAAAAGTGTAAAAAAAACAGAAATTTATATCGATACTAACATTCACATGTATTTATGCACTTTTAGAAATTGGGACTTATATGGGAGCTATAGTAAATTTCGGACCGATCTTTATTAAATTTTGCACTGTCATTTGTACTTATTACTATTTGTGTCGAATATTAAGTTGATGCTAACATTTTTATACATTTATGCACGTTAAAGTAATTTTCAGAAGAAGGGTTCATATGGGAGCTATGGTCAATTATGATTTATGCATATATAAGTAGTTGTGCCAAATTTCATTAAAATATTTCTATTTTTAAGGTATTTATGAGTGTTAAAACTCTATTCCGGGAGGACATTTGTATGGGACCAGGAGAAATAATGAGCCGATCATGACCAAATTCAATAGGCTTCGTCTTTGTGCAAAAAGAGTCATATTTACCAAATTTCATCAAATTATCTTCCAAATTGCGACCTATACTTTGCGCACAAGCTTTACATAGACAACCAGCCAGCCGACCAGACGGACGGACGGGCATTTTTAAATTGACTCAGAAAGTGATTTTGAGTCGAACGGTATACTTTAAGGTGAGGGAAAAATTATTCTCTGCGTTACATAATTTGCACGAACACATAATACCCCAACCGCCTATGGTGGTGTAGGGTATAAACATTACTAAGTCGTAGAATCAAGCAAAAAAATGTTATACTTTTTTTATACTCCATTGAATCATGTTATTTTTGTATTAAAAATTTAACCAAAAAATATATTTTTATGTTCCTTCCCTGCAAAAACTTTTTGGTTTTCGATAATGACGACTACTTATTAAAGTACTTTCCTGGAAAGTAGGCGTCACTACGCCTTCTCTACATTACATAAATAAGTACTCAATAGTATAATTGCAGAGTAAGTTACAATCACATGGATCAGTTGTCTAGAGCGCAGGATTAGCAATCAGAAGGTTGCCGGTTCAACCCCATTCTGATGCTATTCGTTTTTTTAACAAAATGTTTCAAAAATATATTTTATGCTAAAACAAGTTTTTTAGCTTTGAATATTAAGTGCGAGATGGTATACTGAGTAAGACGTTAGTCATTAAAAACGACTAGTAATTAAGGGTCCCAAGTTCAAACCTCACTGACGGCAAAATTTTTTCTTTTTTGTTTTTTATTTTTTATTTTTGTTGAGGTACATATTTTTTAGTATCACTAGAGTCTAAAAATAATTACTAGAATTCATGGACAACTCGAACAAAAATAACTAGTTACTGAGACAAAAAATAAGTAGTTTATTTTTATTTCCAATTATACCTGCTAGCTTACCAGGAAAGCAAAGTTTTTGCTGGATTAGTTGTTTTTTAAATTTCGAAATAATTTTTATAATATTTTTTATTTTATTTTTATTTAGCAAAATAAATTACGTTAATATTTGAGAACTGTTTGAAATTAAAGTAAAAAAAGGAAATCATATACTTTTACAATTTAACTTTTTTTAAAGTTGTGGAAAAAAATAGACTCTAATTATTTTTAAATCTGTTAAATAACTGTGAAAGCTTACATAAACCGTAAAAAATTGTATAATTTCTTAAAATTTTTGTATAACCTTCATCAAATTTAATGGTTTTTTAGGTTTTAAGTAAAATGAAATTGAAAAAAGATTCGGCACAGCCGATATTGATACCCTTACTTACTATCTTATCGACATCATATTACCATATTACAGACAAATAATAAAATTTTCGCCTTAACGTATGCTTTCATATTTTCACATATTTAAATCTAAATTTTTTTCAAACTACGAAAATTTGAATATGAAAAAAAAAAAAAACAATCATAGCAGGCTTTGCTTATAAAAAATAAACAACAACAATTCCATATTTATTTATTTTTTTATGTGTGTATATACAAACAGACTGCATATACAAAGAACAACAACAACACTGTTATTCATTATATTACTTCTGTTGCTAACTAAACTACTTGTCTATACAAAAAACAAAAAACGTCACTAATAGTCATTACAATACATGTTTGTGTGTGTATTTATATTCTTAGCAGATTTGTTTTTGGGCCATAACTCTGTTGATTATGAACGAATTTGGTTTATTAAAAAAAAACGAAATTTTATAAAAACATTTATGACTGATCTATATAAAAATAAAAATCTGTAGCTTGAACAAGGGCTTCAAAAATAAAAGAAATCGTTTTCCCCGATATCTCAGTTATTACTGGACCGATTTATTTCATTTTTTCAGAACAAAAATTCAGAAAAAAATGTCCGAGACTTCTTTGTAAAAACGAAGTCCCTAGTATATACAGAGGCTTTAGAAACTGGAAAACCGGTTCTAAAAACCGGTTTTTTAACATATCTCCGCATTGTATGAACCGATCTTGCTGAATTCCAATAGCAAAATTCTCGAAAGCATTTCCGATCGTTTGATATACATATTATATATGTCAGTTATCGGTGGGCTTCATAAATGCCATTTCAACCGACACACGGACGGATGGACGGACATGGTCTTATCGTCATCATTTCTTACAAGTATCCCGAAAATGTAAACTTTTTTGCTCTCTGACGAAAATTGTGGGAATTACAAACGGAATGACAAACATATATACCCTTTACACCTTTGGTGAAGGGTATAAAAAATGTAAAAGATAATCAATAAAAATGTAGACATTTTTCAAAAATGCATACTAAAAATGCATTTTCATTATGAATGCATATTAAATTGCAATATTTTTTCTAAATTACTACATTAAAAGATAGCTTCTACATGCAGTTTAAATCATTAAAATCCTTTAACAACTTTTAGAGATATTGATGTTTAAAATTCAAAAAACTAAAAATGAAGATATTTAAATGGCTCCAAAGGGTATGCGTATTACAAATAAAAAATGAATTTTTGAAAATTTTTTCCTAAATCTGTTTAAAACCAGTTTTTTGGTTCATTAATATTTGCTTTAAATTCTGTGACTTTGGCGCCCTCTAGTAGCCACAAAAATAACTTGTTCCAAAAAAAGTATTGTCTATATTGTATATTAAATTGTATGATCTATATATTGGAACAAAGTACTGTACGCCCGTGAGGGATTTTCTGAAGAGGGGTTTGTTTATATGGGAACTATGGTCAATTATAGATCGATCGATGAAATTCGGCACACAGATTTAAACTTATATGGAATTAATATGTGCCAAATTTCATTAAAATATTGCTATATTTAAGAGATTTATGATCGTTAAACCCCTTTCCCGGGAGGACATTTGTATGGGAGTGAGGTGAAATAATGAACCGATCATAACCAATTTCAATAAGCTTTGTCCTTGGACTATAAGAAACTTATGTGCTAAATTTCATTAATTTGTGTTTAAAATTGCGATTTGTAGGGTAGGTTTACATGGACGGACAAACGGAAGGACGGATATCGTTAAATCGACTCAAAAAGTAATTCTAAGCGGATTGGTATAAATTAAGGTGGGTCTTAGACCAATAATTTTGGTTGTTACAAACATCAGCACAAATGCATAATACCCTCCCCACCAATGGTGGTTTAGGGTAAAAAAATTTATGTCAGGATTTGTGTGAAATATGTCTTGTTTTATTTGGGAAAATTGTACAAAAAACGATTTTTTGATACTTAAAAACGTATTTTAAAGTATCAAATGCCTTCATTTATTTTATTTAAATTTCCAAATTTTACTTACCAAAAGAGATAAATATAATTTAACAAACAAAAAACCTACTTCTGATGAAATTAAATTTTAAATATTTCAATTCAACACTTGTTATACTTGTAACAGACAAATATTTTGAAATGTTACGTCTGCAAGTACATACAATCTGTCTGTCTTTTGTAATTCAAGTGAGTAAGAATGATTATGTGTGAATGCAAGTGTTTCAATGCTAATAACTCAAGTACCGAATGATTTTAAAAGCCAATTTTCTATTAGAAAACATTTGTGCAAAATCAAGAGCAGAAAAAGAAAGCAAAGGACAGACAGACAGGCGGACAGACAGAAATGCAAGTAATTGTATTGTAGGACTACTACATCTTGTGCTAATACTAATATTACTTAAAGTTCTTATTGCTATAAAAACAATACATACTTCACAATAATATCAAAGAATAGAAAAGAGAAAGAAAATTTGGATAAAAGCTACAAATATATGAAGGGAAATTTAGAGAAAATTTTAACTGATAGTAAATCTTATGTAAAAGAGAAAATATAAATAAAAAAATCTGAAACAATTTCAGCAAAATTCAAATGGGGACAAGGAAATATATTTCCATATACTTTTTGACAGCACCAGGAGTATTAAAAATTATATTTCTATAAGGAAATGTTTATTAAAAATATTATTTTGGTTTAATGTTTTCCAGTTATATATTAAAATAATTTATGTAAAATATATAAATATTTTCTAAATTTTTTTTTAATCAATTAAAATAAATATTTTTCCGTTTTCTCTTCTCTTAACTTATTCTCACCCTGTTTTATTTCATCTACCCTAACAAATGAAATGAGAAAATAATTATTTGATTTTTGAAATTTAAAGACAGTTACGGTCAAAATAAAATAATAAAATATGTAACAGACAGATAAAATTGCATACACATACACCTTCAGTAACACTTTTACTAAAACACACTTTCACTTCTATATAAAGTTTCAAATTGTTGCCGTATATTTGTACATAAGACCTTTTAACTTCCATACTGTCAGTTAGTTGTTTGGAGTCTTGTATATTAAGTCTCTGGTTTCCTGGTATTTTATTGGCATAAAATGAGCTTTTGGCAATTTACACCTCTTGTCTTAATTTGAAACGTGTTGAAATTGCAATAGTTAGTATTTCATTTAATGTTCTTGTTGCTGTTGTTTTTGTGTTGTTTATTGTTGCACAAGTAGCTTGTTGTTTAAGTTAGGTGTTAGTATTAGTATTTTGTAGATGTTGATGTTTGCTCTTCTATAATTTGTTAAGACATTTATGGCATTAACATTCAGAACAGACAGATGGACGGACGGACGGTCGCATGGACGGGAGAACACAGAATGAAAACGGAAAGATGACATGTCGTAGAGA
This sequence comes from Protophormia terraenovae, assembly GCA_951394005.1. Classification (NCBI taxonomy): domain Eukaryota; kingdom Metazoa; phylum Arthropoda; class Insecta; order Diptera; family Calliphoridae; genus Protophormia; species Protophormia terraenovae. The sequence goes on along the minus strand of OX596076.1, from coordinate 81,761,170 downwards.
GCAACACATACATATGTATGTTTAGAGTTTATGCAAAAGTATAATTGTACATATTTTAATGAGTGTTAGTGTTTGTAAATAATAGAAATGTTTGAATTTATTAAATATACCTAATAATTTAAAAATAGCATACTTAATATATAAAAAATTTCAATTTATAAATACATAGAGCGTTTTTTTTTTTTTGATAATTGGAAGTCATATTTGATAGCCTTTTCACTCCTCAGAAACAAGGTCTTCAAGTAGTTATCAGGCATCACTTGGATAAAGGGTAAAGAAAATTGTTAAAAAGCAGACTTACTTGGTCCTATCATTTACGTTAAGAAATTAAAATTCTTCATGTTAAGGAACACAACATTATGCTGAATCTGGTTTAAAAATTTTCAAGAATTGGAAACATTTTATTGAGTGCCCGGTATAGTTCTTTAATAAATGAAATTTAATGATTTTAATAATTTTTTAATGATGAATTTTTAATGCCCTGGTAGTCAATTATGATCATAAATAATCTAAACAATATTTAAATTTGAAGCGTTTTTTTATTATTTTTTTTTAAAGAATGCTAATATTTAATTGAACAAAGAAATCCTATTGAAATTTTGTCATAATAAAAATTAATTTATCTTGAAATTTAAAAATAAGGAAAACTTCCAGTTTTTGTACCAAAATGCGTAAAATATATGAGACATCCGTCAGAAAATAAATTTAAAAATTGATATAGTTTGGATAGGGCTTGTGCGAAAACCTTTGTCCCGAGCTCCTACGGATTTACTTTACACGTATTTGCATTAAGATTTCTTTAGAAAACATTAAAAAATGATTTAGCCCGGAATAAAAAACAAATTTTTTAAGTGTATAAATATTGCCATCTTTTTGGAAAAAAAATTTAAAAAAGTATAATTTTTTTTTTTAATTTCCAACTTTCCAACAGATTTATATATATTTTTATCGGATTCATATATTTATATGATTCTTGCAGTAATATTAAGTTAAAAAAAAGCTAAAAATTAGAGAATAATTGATTTCGACCTGAATATCTCTTAAACTAAAAGAAATAACCTACACATGTAAGCACAGATTTATAAGGACTATCAATATAATAAACTTCTTTCCTGTCATAATATAAATTAATTACATACCCGAGATGACAAATTTTGGAGGGATTTAAGCAAAAAATGAAGTTATTTTTGGCTTTAATATAAGAGGAATTCGGGTAAAGTGGGGCATATTTTAATCTAACTATAATAAAATGCCAACAAATAATCTTGTAAATCTTCTAATGGAACTGTAGTTTATTAATGTATTTCCAATTTAAAGATGTTCATATAAGTGCAAACAAATTTTGTTAAATTTGAATTGCATTTTACCCCATTATATTCTTACAATAATAAGGAGCGAGATTGAAGAAATCTTAACGCACGTTTTACCTCTAACTTTTTTCGGAAGCAATATTTTAGTTTTTTTTTTTTATATAGTTATCCGTTATTATTATTAATGACAACCATGGAGAATTTGACTATTGATAAGAAACCTGGTTCGGGAAGAAAAAAACTTCCACATGATATTGGAAAGGCTAAGAAAATTGAAAGCATATTAAAAAGAGCTCCAAACACATGTGGTAGAAAAGCAGACCGGTTGGCTCAGTGCTCTGATTATTTGGTGCGAAAATGCAAAACATAAAAAGTTCAAAAAGTTTCAGATAGGAATGCTGCAAAAAATTTAGAAGCCAAGAATAGGGCACGGAAATTAAAATCAATTTCATACAAAAATACTCATGTTATGTAAAGGACGACGAAACGTATGTACTGGCAGATTTTATGCAGCTTCCCGGTCAACATTTTTATGTTGCTAATTCTTGAGGAAATATTGAAGACAAGGTTATGACCCAAAAGCAAACAAAATTTCCTAAAAAATTCATGATATGGCAAGCGATTAAAGAAGAAGCAAGTCATTTGTTTCAGTGGGCTCTATAAATACCGAAATATACATCAAACGATGCAAAAAAGGCTTCCTTTCATTAAAGAGCACAATGTGTCCACATATTTTTGGCTGGATTTGATATCACGTCACTACGGTAAGGAAGTTCTGGAGTGGTACCAAAACAATAACATAGTTTTTGTACCAAGAGAGATCAATCCTCCAAATTGTCTGGAGCTAAGACCGTTGGAGAGATATTGGGCTCTTTTGAAAAAAAGAATTAAAGAAAACAGTAAAAAAAAGTGGTCGCAAAATATCGAAGATTTTAAAAGGAGATGGGCAAACTGTTCCAAATAATTGACTGAAACAACTTTCAAATCTCTAATGAAAGTGTTACCAAAAAAGGTCCATTCTTTCATAAGTAGTGGTTAGAATTATACAAGTTATATTTTTCTCTAATCTGTAATATAATATCAATTAAATAAAAGAATAATGATAACTCTAAAATCAACCGTTTCCAAACTATTGAATTTATGTAACTCAATAATGGCAAACATTTACCAGTAGTCTTTTTTGAAAATAAAATAAAAATACGCGAAAAAATTTCCCCTGCATACATGTTTTAGATTTATTTTTTTATTAAACTTTAACATAAAGAAAAAATTGATTTACTAAATAGTTTAAAACATTTATTTACTGTCCTTTTTTTAGTTTTTGCAAAATTCCAAGTGTAAATTTTCACACTCAGATTAAAAAAAAAATGTCATTTTAATATCATAAAAAAAAATTAACATAGTAAAACCATGTAGATATATATTTTTTAATATTTTTTGTGCACAGTACAACATAAAAATTGGTATACGAAGATAAAGAATGCTGATTGGAGTTAGTTAACAAAAATTAAATTAACGCGTAATTTTAACAAAATTGCCTCTAGATTCGCATAATCCAAATCTATATTGGTGAGGACAAAAAAATAAAAAATAAAAAAATAAAAAGCTAAAAATAACTTTCAAATAACAATTAAATTAAATATAAATTGTACTTTATGCACTATATTTGATATATATTTTCCCATAGTTCCTAAATTCCTTACATTTTATTTTATTTAAAGCTAAGTTCTTAATTTCTAGCCATGTATAGCCTGCTTCTGCCTTTACCAATTGCCGCAATGCATTAGCGGGTCTTCCTCTTCTGCGACTACCCTGCGTATTCCAATCGAGAGCTGAGCGTGTAATATCAACTTGGGGCTTCCTTAGGGTATGACCAATCCACATCCACTTACGTCGGATTTCTAAGACTATTGGTTCCTGATGCATGGCCAACCATAAATCCGCGTTGGTGATGGTGTTCGGTCAAAAGATGGGCATGATTTTAGGTAAGCAGCGGTTTGTTGGCAGCGTTCTATGTCTCGCAGCAGTAAAGAACCACAGAATTTATGCTGGCGTTGAATATTTTAACTTTAATATTTCTTGTGATATATGTGGACCTCCATATCTTCTCAAGAGAGCTGAATGCAGCACGCCCCTTATTAATTCGGCATCTGATGTCTTCAGCTGTTCGGCCTTTGGCAGTAATGAGGCTGCCTAAATAGCAAAATGAGTCCACATTATTTATTGGATTGTCACCTACGGAAATTGTTCGGGCGTTATGTATGTTTATGCGCATTATTTTAGTTTTAGGAATGTTAATTGACAATCCTACTAGCGCAGCATAATGTTTGACATCGGTCAGAATACCAGTAATGTATGTAAGAACTAGAGTATTCATTTTACTCGACTTTTTCATTGTTCGAATAATCAAATAACTCGAAAATGCAGTTTTTAAGTTACTCGAATAATCGAATAAATCTTTTAAGTTACTCGAGTTATTCGATTAATTTATACCTTAAAATTTTACTCGATTTTTCAATGCTTATCAAAAAAGAAAACAAAAATATAGTTTAAAATAAGAAATAGTCTTTCCAAAATAATATAAAATTTAAATTTGCGTAAATATTTATGAATAATTGTTTCTTTTGCTTTGATAATGCCGTTGTTTCTCTATATTTAATATATAGGTCTAACAAATTTGGTCTATCAATTTGAACCAAATTTTATATTAAGGGTAGTCCGAAGTGCTTTTTGTAACTTTTGTGACGCTATAAAATGACTAGTTTTTACACTGTGAAAAAAATGATTCCCATTTAAAGGTAATTATCAATACCTTTGATAAAAATTAAAACTAGTGATGAGTTTTTATCCATTTTGGGATAATTTACGATTTTGTCTCATAACCTCGCTTTTTAATTTGGACACACAACAACAGAGGTTTTCATCTATATACAAAATGTTTGTACAATATTTTTAAGTATCGAAGATCTACTAAACCCAGATTTATTTTGGGTATAAGGTTTTATAATTCATTGTTCAATTATGTTCAATATTTAAAAGATGATCATTTAAAATTATACAAATGTATACAATTTTTAAGATAATTTATTCTTATTTGTTTTATAGTGATCTCGAGACAATGTCTTAGTTTCATTTAGTGGAAAAATGTTTAACAATATCAGTGTAAAAATATAAGAAATTATATAAACTTGTACAATAAATTAGTCAAATATACATTTAGATAGAACTACTTACTTTTCTCCATTTAATGGACAAATTTATTGTAAATTTAAAATAAATAATTCTTTATCCCAAATGTACGCGTAGGAATTATAATTGGCTCTATTTTGAATTAAACCACAATTTCTACCAAAATATAAAATATTTTATTTCTCGTTTCTTCCTATTTTTGTTTTATAATTTAGTAAAAACGACTCAGTATAATATTGTACACAAATATTATTTGGATTTTTGTCCGTTATGCTGTGAAAGATATGCGAAAATATATTTATTAGTTTCTGAGTTATTGCATTTTGAAAATGAGAAAAAGCACTTTGGATCCTTTTTTTAGATAAAGTTGTTAAGCTATTCTTAACATAAAGAACGAGTTTACAAGCTAAACTTAATTTTAAGTCCAAATTCCTTCTATATTACAAATTTCATTCAAACCATCACATCCTCTACACCAGACTGAGCATTTATTGGTATATAAACTATGTACTTTCATTCGTAGAACCAAAAATATGTTTTTCCAAATCAAGCTTAAATTCCTTCAATTTATTTCTTATTATTTATTATATTTATATTAAAATTATTTGAATTTTACTTTATAATTTTTTAAAGTGACGTTTAAATTTTTATTTAATTTTGTAATTAAAAAACGACTTTTAACTACGTATTGTAATTTAGGCATATATTCGTTTCTTTTTTAATTAAATAAAATTTTTTTAATAAATTCCAATTTATGGTACCACTTTTAGATTCGAAACATTCTATACAAATTTTGAAACATTGTTTCTAAGCTAAACTTTTTAGGAAACTAAAATTAAAACATCCTAAAAAGTAGTTAAGAAAGGAAATATTAAAAATATTTTTTTACTCGAATTATTCGATTAATCGGCATAATTTGCTCGAATAAATTGTTACTCGAAATTCTTGATTTTAATTTAATCGAACCATTATTTGATTTTCATTTGTCGATTAATCGAACAAACAATATTCGAGTGAATACGCTAGTAAGAACTGAAGGGGAAAGATGGGAGGATCACCGAGGTTTTGCTTGACAGAGACGTTTGTTTAGAGTTTTAAGGGTTGGGCTTAGACAGGACGGGATAACACGGAATGGGAACGTGGGTATAAAAGACCGACAGTTTGGACAAACAGGGAGAGTTACTCAGTGTGAGTTGAGCTGAGTGGAAGTAGCTTAACACAAAAGGAGTTTGTGTTAATGCTAGGTTATTTTTAAATTATGTAAATATTGTAAATAAAAAATGTAAATATAAAGTCGAAAATCTGTGTATATAATTTAAAATAGAATAGATAGAGTGTGACAGAGAAGTCACAAAATCATCAAAGTGTTCAACAAAACGCTTGTAAAAATCTACATGTATATCAGTGTCCTTATATGCGAGGAGGCAGATGTCATCTGCATATGCTAGGTAGCCAAGATTGCCTTGTAGACCCCACGTAATTCCCCTGATATCCTGAGATACACGGATCATTATGGCATCAAGTATGATGTTGAAAAGCAATGGAGATAGGACACATCCTTGACGCACACCTTTCTCCACTGGAATTTGGACACTTAGTTGTTGTACGTGACGTATTCAGCAGGTGAAGCCTTCGTACAAGCTTTTGGTTAGTCGGATGATTTTGCTCGGAACTGCTTTACATTCTAGTAATTTCAAGATTACATTGTGTTTCATAGTGTCGAATGTTTTCTCAAAGTCAATAAAGCACAGGTATACTGGTGTGCGCCATTCTACGGATTGCTCCACTATTAAGCGCAATGTGTTGACTTGGTCGACGCAGGATCGAAGTGCTCTAAAACCAACCTGCTCATTCCTCAGACTAGGTGACACATGATCAGATATCCGCTTATTGATTATGTGTGCATTCTTTCGCTATCCCAGAAGTTCGATATGAGTGGATGTAGGAGTTCAGCGCTTAGCATACAGTTTGCTGTTAGCAATTCCGGGGCCTTGCCGGAATTCAGGGATGAGATCGGGATACTCTGGTATGCACTGTCAAATTGATTATCATCTTGGTGTTGGAGGCATTGCATATGCTTGCGGTCGATGCTTGAGATGGTGCTGAGAAAAGTTTTGTGTAGTATTATTTCCATATCTTGATTTGTTTCTTTTTCGACGTTGTCGTTGTTGGTAGAGAATGTGAAGTTCGTTAATTGACACACTGATAGAAAGAGGTTTCGGGTGCTGTGGGTATCTGCTGTTGCTTGTGATTTAATTGCAATTTATTTGCTCCATAACCTTTTACTTGCCTTTGCGCTTTTCTTCACCATTTTATCCAGTCTGGCGTATTCCTGTTGAGCTGAAACTTTCGCAAACCTTGTTTTGGCACAATTTACGCTATTTTTTTTCTTTGCTCGCTGGTTTATAAGATTTCATGTATTTTCCATAATCCATGGCTTCTTTGGCGTGGTCCTGTAGCCTACGTGTTTTTCTGCTGCCTTGATTATAAAATCTTTGATGTGGGCCCATCTATCACTCTCATTGTCTCATTGTCTCATTGTAAGAGTCCCTGAATGACTTCTGATAACTGGATCTTCTAGTCTGTTGATATCAAATTTCTGATGGAAACCCTTTTTTTTATCATTTTTTATGGTAGCAACTTTAAGCCGTACGGTGGCGATTAAGAGATGATGATCACTCGATATATCCGCACCACGTTTGTTGCGAACATCCAGCACAGACCCATGCTATTTTTTGCTTATGGCAATGTGATTGATTTGATTTTCGGTTGCTCGATCAGGTGATACCCACGTCACCTTATGAATATGCTTATGAGGGAAGAGTGTGCCGCCAATGACAAGACTGTGATTAAGGCAGAGGACAGATAGAAGTTCGCCATTCTCGGACATATTTGAGAAATATAATAAATAATTATAACTCTAAAATCAATTTGTGTTAGTAATTCAATGAAAAATATCACCCATTATATTTTTCGATTTTTTTTTACCTTTCAGAATAAGGAGTGAGATCGAAAAATTCTTAACATACATAATATTCAATAACTTGGAAACGATTGATCCCAGAGTTTTCAATATTTTTTTTAATTATTTGATAATTTAGCACAGATCACAGAAATATATAATTTTAATGGTTCTAACCACTAATTATAAAATTATGGACCATTTTTGAAAACCCTTTGTTTGGAGATTTGATAGTTGTTTCAGTCACTTTTTTGGAACAGTGTGCACATCTTCTGTTAAAATCTTCGGTATTTTGGAACACCTTTTTCGTGCTCTTAAATTCACTTTTCACAAGAGCTCAATATCTCTCCACTGGTCTAAGCTATGGACAATTTTGAAAATTGTCCTCTCTTGGTACTAAAACTATGTTATTGTTTTGGTACCACTCCAGAGCTTTTTTACCATAGTGACATGATACCAAATTGGTGCAATAATATGTGGACACATTGTGCTTTCTTAGGAAAAGAAGAAGTCTTTTTTGCAAATATTCCTTTATGCATATTTTGGTATTTATAGATCCGAATGTATCAAATGACTTTCCTGTTTTGCCGCAACTGCCAAAAGCTTGTCATACCATGAATTTTGTAAGAAATGTTTGCTACTTTTGGGTCTTAAACTTATCTCCAACATTGCTTTGAGCATTGGCAATAAACATTTTTGAGACACAAGCTGCGAAGATTCTGCTAGCACCTACGTTTCTTCGTCAATTATACAACTTGAGTATTTTTGTATGAAATTTGGTTTTTAAATCCGAGTCCTATTTTTAGCTTGTAATGTTTTTTCGGAGAATTCCAGTTTGGAATTTTTTGAACTTTATATGTTATCAACTTTCCCATTAGCTTTAAATTTTCGCACCAAATAGTCTAAGCACTGAGAAAACTGAGCTGATTTTCTACCAGATGTGTTTGGAGTTCCTTTCAATATGCCTTCAATTTTCTGGCCTTCCCAATATCATGTGGTCCTTTTTTCTTACCGAACTAGGTTTCGCATCAATAGTCAAATTCTAGTGATACTGTAACTTGTAGGACGTAAATCTTTTTCGTCACTTATTTTGATGAAAATAAGGACAAATTAACACGGTTGTTATTAAAAATAATAACTTAAGTATTTTTCCATGATAACTAGATCAAAAAAAAATTTTGAATATTGATTCCGAAAAAAGTTATGAGGCAAAATGTGTGTTAAGAATTTTTCAATTTCACTCCTTACGTAGCTTTTTATTTATTTCATCATTCCAATTATGTACAGTTGTATGTGGTCGACTTTGATTGACCATAATTAGTTCATTTTTTTTCAATTCATTTTGTTTATGTAAAAATCCCAAAAAATACTGTCTAATCCATTCAGCCATAAAAACAAAACTGTTGCTGCTACTGCAACAAAAAAAAAAAAAAAACAAAAAAATATTATAAACAACATGGTGAAAACATTTTACATTTTATCAAATTGTAATTCCCAATTGTAATTAGATTTATTACATTAATTTGAATATTTCAACTGGCCACACGAGTCCTGTTTTATTTTTGTTTAAAAATATACAAACTGGCAAAAAAAAAAAAAGAAAACTCCAGCAGAGACAACAGCATCCGACAACACCATACTTCACTTATACAATTAGTTGGCATTGTAGATTCATATCCTGGTAGAGGATTCATGTAAATTCATGTAAATAATTTTATCCACTGAATATGGTTTTACTTATTTTCATTTTACCCCTGCCCTCTATTCATTTAGCTGTACAGTTCATAACAGAAATAGAAGAGTGTAAGGGAGAGAGAGAGAGTAAAAAATATTTAAAAATTTTGTGATGGTATAATATTAAAATGCACGTATATTTTCACTATAACTATTTGCTATAAAATCCCCTAAACAATAGAATATAATAAATAGAATGATGTATGTAGTTGGTAATGATTTGAATATAATAGAATGGAATTGAATAATTTAGTATGTCAGCATATTTATTTTTTTTTGCTTTATTTTTTTTGACAAATTATCCTGTTGCACATTTGCATAAATCTCATACATCATGACTTAATTTGGTTGGTCAAATATTTGATTTGAATTATTTGTTGTTTTATAAAATTCAACTGTGAACATATAATGAGCGTTTTTTTCTTTTTGTATGCACATTTTCATTTTGATTGATGATCATTGGATGAAATTGTGGTGTAGAAATGAAATTGAGTTGAAAAGTTTAAATGTAGACTGGGGGGGGAAAATATGATTTTTTTTTGGTTACAGATATTATTTTAAAGTATTTTTATTGAATGCTTTAGAATTTAAGAATTTACATATTTAAAACCTAATTAAGATAATATTAAGATCGACTATTCGATATGACAATAAAATCCTAAATAGATACAGTTTAGAGTAATTGCCTCGACGATTATATTAAACATTGATAAGCAGGGCAAGTTTTTCAAGCTTTTCGCTTGGATAGTAAGCATTTGCATATTTCAAAAGAATTTCACAAAAAATGCTTATATTGTAAATCTTTGCATAAATTTGCATATAATGGATACAAAAGTTTTCTTAACAAAAACACAATTTTTTGGTGATGTTTTGGAGTTCAATCAAATGATTTCTAAAAATTTGCTGTGAGTATTTTGAGTACATTTTAAATATTGTAAAGAAAAAAAATTCGGAAGCGTCAAATATGATTTTTAAAATTAAAATAGTTATATTTTTATAAACATCGAAATTTATTAGAGATTGAAAGTTAAAAAATGCATATTTGTGCATATTTTTTTACACATTAATATATAAGAATGCATAAATTCGTTGGTTTTTATATACATATTCATGCTATTTTTGCATATTTCTGTGCATATTAAAGAGTGAGATCGAAAAATTCTTAACATACATTTTGCCTCATAACTTTTTTCGGAATCAATACTTAAAATTTTTTTTGATCTAGTTGTCATGGAAAAATACTTCAGTTATTATTTTTAATAACAACCATGTTAATTTGTCTTTATTTTCATCAAAATAAGTGACGAAAAAGATTTACGTCCTACAACTTATTAAAAAATTTCAAAAAATCCAAATAGGTCTTACAAATAATTGGCCACAGAATTAAATGTCGTCCCTAAAACCGTTTCTAATGTTATTAAACAGTATCGGGAGAATCTGACTATTGATGTGAAACCTAGTTCGGTAAGAAAAAAGGACCACATGATATTGGGAAGGCCAGAAAATTGAAGGCATATTGAAAGGGACTCCAAACACATCTGGTAGAAAATCAGCTCTTTTTTCTCAGTGCTTCGACTATTTGGTGCGAAAATTTAAAGCTAATGGGAAAGTAAAAAACATATAAAGTTCAAAAAATTCCAAACTGGAATTCTGCAAAAAAAAATTACAAGCCAAAAATAGGACTCGGAATTTAAAACAAAATCTCATACAAAAATACTCAAGCTGTATAATTGACGAAGAAACGTAGGTGCTAGCAGAATCTTCGCAGCTTGTGTCTCAAAAATGTTTATTGCCAATGCTCAAAGCAATGTTGGAGATAAGTTTAAGACCCAAAAGCAGCAAAAATTTCTTACAAAATTCATGGTATGACAAGCTTTTTGCAGTTGCGGCAAAACAGGAAAGTCATTTGATACATTCGGATCTATACATACCAAAATATGCATAAAGGAATATTTGCAAAAAATACTTCTTCTTTTCTTAAGAAAGCACAACATGTCCACATATTTTTGGACCCATTTGGTATCATGTCACTACGGTAAGAAAGCCCTGGAGTGGTACCAAATCAATAACGTAGTTTTAGTACCAAGAGAGGTAAATTTTCAAAATTGTCCATAGCTTAGACCAGTGGAGAGATATTGAGCTCTTGTGAAAAGTGAATTCAAGAGCACAAAAAGGTGTTCCAAAATACAGAAGATTTTAAAGAAGATGTGCACACTGTTCCAAAAAAGTGACTGAAGCAACTATCAAATATCCAAAGAAAGGGTTTTCATAAATGGTCCACAATTTTATAATTAGTAGTTAGAACCATAAAAATTATATATTTCTGTGATCTGTGCTAAATTATCAAATGATTAAAAAAATATTGAAAACTCTGGGATCAACCGTTTCCAAGTTATTGAATATTATGTATGTTAAGAATTTTTCGATCTCACTCCTTATACCATTTTTTTGTGCATTTTGTGCATATTTCAATTAATTTTGTGCTTATAAAAACTAGCCCTGTTGATAAGGTATTGCGAATTGTAATTTTGTTATACAAAAGTAAAGTTTTTTAAAAATTATATTATATCCCTCAATATGTGGGATATAATATAATATGGAGATTTATAATTAATAAAAATAAACGAAATGCATTCTAATTTATATAAAATATAAACTGATAAACTTAAAATTATATAGATTTATAGTCATTTTTTTAGAGAAACAATTTCAACTTTTGACACTAAATAAGATCTAAAGAATCTCACTGAAATTTGGCAAAATTTCGAAAAAAGAATATGTTTAAAAATTTGATTTCTTTTTCATAAAAAGGATGCCATTTTTAATGAGTGAAATCGAAAAAATCTTAACTCACGTTTTGCCTCTTAACTTTTTTTGGAAGCATTAAAACATTTTTTTGATTTAGTTATCTAAATCAAAAAAAAATTTCATAAAAAATAATAACATGTCAGTTATTATTTTTAATGGCAACCATGTTGATTTGTTGTGTGTTTGATCAAAATGGGTAACGAAAAAGAAGTGCGAGGTAAAATTATTAAGAACTTTCAAAAATTCTAAATTGGCTCTATAGAAAATTGGTAAAGAAATAAGGGTCTGCCTACAAATTGTTTCCAATGTTATTAAACAGTATCAGCAGAATGTTGAAGAAAAAATGTCCACATGATATTGGGAAGGCCAAGAAAATTAAAAGATCCAAACACAAGTGGTGGAAAGGCAGGCTAGTTAGCTCAGTACTCTGACAATTTAAAAATTTCTTATAGGGCTCGATTTCCTGTGTGACAGCTTATTGCATCAATACGCAGGAGTTCGAAAACTAAAACCAATTTTGAGAAACAAATACCATATTTTAATTCAGCACAACAAATTTTATTAGAATTATTCTCATCAGCTCAGGTTAAAAATTTGACACGAATTTGTAAACTTGTATTATTTATTTTTGTAATTAAATCATATAAAATTATAATATTTTACATTAAATTTATACTTAACAATAAATTATTATAAAATACATTGCTTTTTAATGTAACGTAAGTTAAAATTTAAATTGACAACAATTAATAAACACACACTTAAAACAATTTTAAAATATGCTGTAAGTATTCGAATTGCAAACAAAAATAAATTTCAATATATCATCTTCCGATCATTTTTATATTTTATTTCCATCTTCCTCATCAACCCCTACTACTTTTAAAAATGATTTATCCCCATAATTCTCATAAAGTCCTAAATATATGTAAACATAGATATAAACACAAACACAATCTTAGAAAGAAATACAATCATGTTGCATACGATTTTGATGCTGCTGATGTTGTTGTTGATGATGATGATGTTTGTAAAACTTTCTAATTTTGTGCAACCGGATATGAAGTACTGTAATGAACAATTTTCTCTACCGGAAAATGCTTGTGACTCTTCATTTTCGTAATTTGTTGTACATTTGAGTGTTTGTTGCATGTTCCATTGAAATAATGTATGTATGTGTGTGTGTGGGTGCATGACTTTTATTTCATAATATTTTTTGGGGGGTTTGTATATAGCTACTCATATGTATTTGTTAGTTTGTTTGTATTGGCAATAGACCTTGTGTTTAACAGCAAACATTACTTGGTTATCAGAGGAAAATAAGAAAAAAAAAAGTAAATTGCTAAAAATTGTTGCTTCAAATTTTTCTGGCAAGTTGTCAGCATTGCCTGCATGTGTTTGTTTGTGCAAGTTACACATAGGCAGGCAATACAAGCTAAAAAGCTGAAACCTTTAGATGAAGTCACATTTTCATTAAAAATGTGTTTAGAAGGTATTTCATGTATTTCTCTGTAACACTAGAGAATTTATGTTGTTTCTTTTTGTTTTTTTGGGGGGGGAAAAAAAGAATATACAAACACATGCAATTTGTATATGTAAGCCTTTTTGCAAAAGTGTTAACAATGTTGAGTTTTGTGGTGTTTACATTTTGGTTAACAACATGTAACTCACTTATTGAGTTATTTGGTTTCATCATGCATTTGAGTAAAAGCAACCAACAGTGTTTCTTCATTTGTTTATTTGGTATGACTTTTAAAAGGACTTCTTTTTTTTTTTTTTTTGCTTTTAGTCCTTGAAGTTTTTTCTTTTTTCTTTGGGGTGTAATGTGTAAGTGTGTTTTTAATACAAGTAGTTTTACATTAAATGTAAATGATTATTAAGTAAGAAGTAGATAAATTGTTGCAAAAGGATTTTAAGAGATTTTTATTGCATTGGCATAAGCAACGAGACCAACTAAATTTGTCCTTAAGAACAAAACTCTTTGTATTGCAAAAATCTCAACACCTACTTTTAAATCTCATTTATGTTAATTACAATTCTTATGTAGCTGGTCTCCTTTTTAGCAACACTTCTAAATCAAAGCCTAATATTGTATTTGAGGTCAGCTTTATACTTCTATGAGTGTGTGCGTGTTTGCGGTTAATTTGCAAGCAGAATTTCTTTTTGTAACTTTGAAAAGGTGTCTTTGTTGTTGTTTTTGTTTTAATAGAAATGGCTTTTAGATTAAATGACATTTTTGGTTTTAATGTTTGCTTGTATATTGTCTTCTTTTCCTAAACTTTCCATTACATATACCAAATGATATTTAGTGTTGTTGATATTGTCTGCTATTTAGTAAATGTTTCTGTCATTTTAACCACAATTCAAATCTCTTTCTCTGTTTAAATTTGCATTTGTATTGTATATAGAATTTAGTAAAAGTGTTAGTATGAATTTTTGAGAAATGTTTAAAGTTGTTTATCTTTGTTTTTGTCCTCAGGCCAATATTTTAATAATTTGTTTAAATTTATTTTACTTCTTGTAAGTTAAATTGATTTTTAATATTAAATTAGAGAACTTTTTTCTTCTTATTTTTATTTCCCTTAGATTTTGCTTTGCGTTACAATTTTTGCTTTTTTTTTATTGAAAATAAAAAAATTATTTTTAAAATATAGTTTTTCTTATTCAAGTATTAAGTTTAAAATAAATAGTTTTTAAATTCTTTTTGGATTTTAATTAAATTTTATGTAATTTTATTATAGAGTTAGTAAAAAAATATTTTAAAATATATGTAGGATGCCTTTAAAAATTAAAGAGTACAAATATAAAAATAAACAAAAAATATTTAAAAACTAAAACTTTTACATATTTTGCTAGGTGTATAGCAAAAATGTAATCTACAATAAATTCTAAGAAAACTTGTCTAAGAAACTATGGGTCTAAAATCAAAACTTAGCTCCCGCCGAGAGACATGAAAATTGGGGAAAATCGTTAAATTTCTTGATATAATTTAAGACTTTTTTAACAAAATACACTTTTCTAAATGTTTTTTGCTGAATTGAATTGACCCACCATAATATTATGTTTGGATTTAGTTATAACATGTTGTTTTCCATTAAATCTAAAAAATTTTTTTAAAAAATCATGTCTCTCGGCGGGAGCTAGGTTTTCATTTTAGACCCATACTTTTTTTGGGTAATTTACTTAGAATTTTATGTATATTTCGAAATTGACCCACCCTAATGCACATTAAAGAACATCACGCAAATTTAGCCCTCTAGAAATGAATACTGGTATGTTCTAATATGATTTCCAAAATATTACATCTAAATTTTTAAATTTACTTGTGCTGGACCATTTTCAAAACACTACTAAAAATACGTAGATATTTATTTTAATATCACAGAAAAAATCAAATCAATCATCAAATATGTTTAGCAATATGCCAAAATCTTTTTTATACCCACCATCAAAAAGATGGGGGGTATATTGATTTTGTCATTCCGTGTGTAACATGTTGAAGGAATCATCTAAGACCCCACAAAGTATATATTTTCTGGGTCCTGGTTAGATTCTGAGTCGATCTAGCTTGTCCTTCCGTTTGTCCGTCTGTCTGCCTGTTGAAAGCAGGATAGAGCTGGAACGGGGCAACGTAGGGAGACGAAATTTAGCACAAATATTTATCTTATATAAGGTTTGTTTGGTATTGAAAATGGGCAAAATCGGTTAATAAACAAAAGAGGTATGGGCTAAAAACTAGAAACACAGGGTGTCCTTTAAATACTTTTCTGCTGATATTTCTTTAATAAAAGCACGTACGACAACGAAATTTTGTACGTATAGTTCGGGGGTCGATATAAACTCGGAAACCAAAAATGGGCGTGGTCCGCCCACTTTACCGCCCACATCCCATATAAGGTGAAAATCAACGAAACTGTGTTCAAATAGTTCAAGGACCAATGTAAAGTCGGAAACAAAAATGGGCGTGGTACGCCCACTTTACTACCCACTTTACCGCCCCTTTCATATAACGTAAAATTTGAAAAATTTGATGATGGATATATAGATTTGGCCGGGCCGAATATACTCGCGAATATACTGTTGAAAATGGTTCTTTTAAGCTTCAGCAACAACTTTTGTTCTGCGACTTTTTCATAATTCCGTTATTTACAAAATTACCATTCTTTTTAGGTTATTGAAGAAAATCAAAATTTTGACCTTCAAATTTCCAGAATTCGACCAAATGATGTTTGGCAACTTTGTACAAAATCCTTTGGCGAGTATTTTTGCTGAACATATGAACTCATAATATTTGCAAATACAGGGTGTTTTGATGCATTTTTAGTAAAAACATAATTTTGCGCCATCTAGCGGCAATAATTTGTACTAATTATGTTCAGCAATTAGAAAGGTAATTTGAATACCTTTCCAAACAAAAACTTTTTTTGAAAATCGGTTGAAAAATAACCGAAAATCAGTAAAAAAAAATGTTCTAAACACAAACAGTGTTATAAAGAAAAACAACAAAAAAACAATAACATTACAAATGTAAACAAGTGCGAATGTTATATAAGAGGTGAGCGGTAAAGTGGGCGAACCACGCCTATTTTTGTTTCCGTGATTACATTTGTCCATGAAGTATTTGTACAAAATTTCTTTGACCTTTCACCTTATATGGGAGGTGGGGGTAAAGTGGGCGGACCACGCCCATTTTTTGTTTCCAAGTTTATATAGATCCATAAAAATTTTGTTATAGTACATGGTTTTATTTAAGAGAGATATAGTAGAAAAGTATGAAAATAAGCTACAACGGACACCCTGTATTTTTAGTATTTTGCTCATAACTTTTCTTGTTTATTTACAGATATTGCTGAAAAATTTTCCGAAAATAGGCTTTATTGTTTTTTGTACGGCACAAATTGGACTGAATGTTATGCCTTGAAACTCAACATAGTTGTTGATGACAATAATATCTAAAATTCTGCGGTGGTGATTGAAGATCACATTCCAACTTCAAAAGTTATATTTTTGTTGTTGCCATTTTGTTTTTCTCAGTGTAGAAGATCACTACCCAGACTAACTATCCAACTAATAAAAACATTGAATTTGTAGCTGTTAACATAAATAATGCGTTAAATTCATAAAAAGTTTTAGGACAAGTGAGGCACACCCTAATTAGATATTTAGGTAGCTGACTCTACCCCCGAAACATTAAAAATCATTTGGCCTTTATAGCTTGAAAATGAAAAAATACTTTTTTTTTTTGGCATATTGTTAATTTGTTAGTAAATAATTCATTTAATTAACAGCTTTTTTAAATTTGCACCTTTCACCAAAATTTTTCTAAAAACTGTAGAAAATGAAAAACAGAAAAATTTTCCAAATAAGAAATTAATTAAATCAATTAAGTGGATAATTAAATTAATTAAACATTTAAATGAAAAATAAAGTCTTAAGTAAGATTCTTATTTTAGTTTTATTTGAATATATTTATAAAATTTTTATGCAAAATATATGGTAATAATTTTTTCTGTGTAATTGAAATGATTGTCAATAAATTCTTAATTTTAAGCTGGTTATAGAAAAACTAGTTTAAATGATGAAAAAATATCGAACTTTTTTTCGCTTGATGTACTAAAATGACGGTTTGTGGACCAACATCTTTGCAGAAAAATTTAAACAATTTTTCTCATAACTGACTTAGTATTACGAATTTTTCAAGATATTCTAGGCTCGTGGCTTTCAATCGCTGCACTATGGTTTCGATGACCACTTTTCTTGGAAATGGAAAAAAAAGATTGTATTGTTTGAAATATGATTTGGATGAAAATCAAAGCAATTTAATGTATTTATTTTATATTTCAAAAATTTAATTAATTTTTACACTTTTTATGTGTCAAAAGTAAAGTCATTACAACGGAAGTTTTAATATATTTCACTTATAACTCAACATAAAGGCGATCAATTTGCTTTAGCAGCATTAATATTGATACACAACTATATTTTAGTAATATCTGCTAATTTATTTTTTATCTTGGCATTTTTATTCATTGATTAGATCTTTGTAAATTATAAGAATTTCCAATGCTAACTTATACGGAAAAAATTAATTTTCTCGAAAATCGCAAAAAATCGCAAAACGAGACAATATGGAAAATATAGCCCAGTTATATGTTTATTTATTTCCGTTGAGTTTTTCTTTACCAATTTTCACTAAAAACTTGAAGGTCTAAATGTAATGTAAAAAATAAATGAAATGTAAAATTTTGTATGAATCCAATTTCATTTTGGGTTTTGTAAAACATACTGTATTTTTCTAAGATGACAACAAGTTCTAACTGATTTCGTATTCAATTAAAAAAGTACTTATCCTATGGTATGGAACTGAAGATTAATTAAAAAAAAAAAAATATATTTTTCCCATATTAAGCTAATTTGTACGTATCGTTTGAGCGGTCTTCCTACAAATTTTTGGTCTATGGGACAATCTAATGCAGGGGTTCTCACAAGATCTTGTGTAAATAATAAACAAAACAAATTTAGTTTTTGGTTCTCTGCAAGGGCAACTAATGTGAAGCTCTCTGATTGTTAAGCAAAGAATGATCTTTATTGAATATCTAACATTCGATTTTATTCATAACTAATGCTTACTATGCAATATTACTTATAGTGGAATGTGTAGCAGTAGAAAAGCTGCTCAGATAGCTCAGTGAAGCAAAGGGCACGGAAATTGAAATCAAATTTCATACAAAAATACAAATGTTGTATAATGGAAGATGGCGTATGTACTGCAAGATTTTTCGCAGCTTCCGGGTCAAAATCTTTATGTTGTTAATGATTTAGAAAATGTTGAAGATAAGTTTAGAACCCAAAAGCAGATACAATTTCCTAAAAAATTCCTAGTATGGCAAGCTTTATGCAGTTGCTGCAAAAGAAGCAAGTCATATGTTAGAGTGGGCTCCATAAATATCGAAATATACATCGAAGAATATTTGTAAAAAATTCTTCTTCCTTTCACAAGACAACACAATGTGTCCACATATTTTTGGCCCGATTTGGCATCATGTCACTGTGGTAAGAAAGCTCTGGAGAGGTACCAATAATATAACATAGTTTTTAGTTTCCCTCCAAATTTTTCGGAGCTAAGACCAGTGGAAAGATTTTAAGCTCTTGTGAAAAGTGAATAAAAGAGCAAAAAATAAGTCTCCCAAAATATCGAAGATTTTAAAAGGAGATGTGCAAACTGTTTCAAAAAATTAACTGAAACAATTATCAAATCTCTAATTGATTGGTTACCAAAAAAGGTCCATGAGTTCATAAGTAGTGGTTAGAAACATAGAAAACCACTAGAACTCCAACTTGCTCACAAAAAACCTAACTCAACTGTCAAAAAACTTCTTGTATGCATTAGTAGAATTGTGTGTAGTAGAATTTTTTACAAAACAAATGTATACGTGTTAAGAGAATAATTTTTTGTTACTTAGCGAATGAACAGAGTTAAAGTTCTAGTTGTTTTCTATGGTTAAAAATACATATGAAAGTTATATTTTTCTGCGATTTGTAATATAATATCAATTAAATAAAACAAAATTCAAAACTTTAAGGTCAACCTTTTCTAAATAATTGAATTCTTTCAATCTCACTCCATAGTTTAAAAAGGTTTTTTTAATTACACTATGCAACAAATTGGTGACCATCGCGTGGAGGCGGAATCATTCTGATTGCAATTGATAGCTCTTAACATGTGTAATAAACCCTCCAAAGGATTTTTCGCTGATAGGCAAAATTTTTGTTTTATGACCATTTAAACTTTTCTATTTTTGCACCAGTACTTTTAGATAAATAAAAAAATAGTATAAATATAGTTCAAAGCTAAAATATTTAAACATAAATGTTTAGAACATTTAAATGACAATATTTCAATTGAACCTTCTATTCATCTATCTCTGATCTATATGAGGTCATTTCTAGTACGTTTAAACAAAATTAAACAAAAGTCCATTAAAACTTGAGTTTAATGGGTTAAAATATTCTACAGATTAATATTAAAATATTTCTACGTCGAATTTCACTAGGGGTCACCGAAGGTCCAAAGTCCATAAGGTGAACCGTTTATCCAAAGAAATGAAATGTGAAATTATTATTAATTTTGTTTACGATTTGTACAAAACTTTTAATTTTATGATATATTTCATTGCCTAGTTTAAGGAGTTTATATAAGAAATGTGGGAAAATTTAATAATTTTCTTTTTTAACAACATATGATAAGAACGATGAATTTTTTATCTTTGGAGACCCCTAGTAAAATTTAACGAAAAAAATATCTGTAGAACATTTTAACCCAAGTTGGAACTTTTAAAAAAATTTCATCTTTTTTTTTTTTTTTTTTTTTTTCAAAAAGGTGGCAATATTATTTTTTCACTGTTAAAATTTGTTCTTTGTTGTATGCTATATCATTTTTTTAATTTTGTATTGAAATAATACAAAAATTATGTGCAAAAATTTTTCGGAGAAATTTTTTTTTTTTTACGAATTAAAGTAAATTTTTGGCGAAGAATTTTTTGGAGCTATTTTAAAATATAATTTGAATTAAAATTTTTATTAACTCTGTTCTAATGATAAAGACATTTTATTGTTATTTTGGATAGCCGCACGAAAATCATAGTTTTAGTTTCAATTCGGAAATAAATCTATTGACAGGAAAAATATAAAAATTAAGGCAAAAGCTTTTTTATTGAAGAAAAAATGTTTATAGATTACAGTTAAAATGCGAATTTTTAACTTTTCAAAATTCAGATTTGACTGCAGTTTTTGATTAATTTATTAAGCTGTATAATACAGAAAAAATAGATTTTATAAAAATAAATATCGAGACATTTAATCCAGTAATAATTTAATTTAATATTTAGATATAACAGCTGGATTATTTTGTAGAGTGGGAAAAAATTTCTAATTTAAACCAAAGTCTAAAAATGAATAGCCTCGAAATAATTTTAAATTAAATTTGTTTAATAAGTTTTGGAACAATTGAAATAAAGGAGATTTAGTAAAATCCTCTGGACAAAATCAAAAGCAAACTGATAATAATAATCAAATGCTGAACTAAAAATTTAAAATTTAAATCATATTAAAATTTCTTTTGTTGACTTTTATTTTTTTTTTAAGAAGAAGCGTAATTCTTCATGGAAATTTCAACTAAATAATAATTTGGAGCAAAATAATACAAAATAAAATGAAATTAAAAAAACAAAATAAATATTACCATTAAATTTTGACATTCCTCTACGAAAACCAAAATAAAATAGTAAATTTAATAGTCTATGGAGGCAAAGGGATTAATGGCCTTTTTTGGTATATAAATTTGTGGAATATTTAAAACTCGATACTAATTTGTTTTTATTTTTTGTACATCACCAATTTTCTATTATTATTTTTTTTATTAATTTTTATATATTTTTGGAATTATTTAAAAAAAAAACCCTAGTATATCTACTGGCCACCGGATATAATCATAATGAAAAGAAATGGGCTGATTCAAAGCCTGAATTCTGAAATTTAATATATAAACCGTCATGTCTTTGAAAAACGGTAGTTTTATATATGGTTAAACAAAATGCAGCAATCTAAATCAACAAATTGCTTTGCTAGTAGACCTACATATTTTTAAGTACAGTTATTTTTAAAAATGGAACACTGATTGCTATATGAAAATTATTGCTAATGCAACTATTTAATTAAACACAACATTCACACATTTCACTTTGCAGATGGAGCCATTAGCACTTTTTCATTAGTGGCAAACAACAAACACCTTTAAAATTGATGAAAGCTTCATCAATTTTAAAGAACGTTGATGTTCTGTTTGCACAAATATATTGTAGATTTTTGCAAATATGGAGTATGTATGTAGATATTCTTTAATTTTTTTTTTTTTGCAAAATATCGTTCCATATGTATTTTATGTAAAAAAAATATAAAAAAATAAAAATAGTTGTATTTGAAACTGTATTCTAATAACGATCGTGGAACTGTGTAATAACATCTAAATATAAAGTAATATGTTTAAAAATTTGCAAAGCTATGTTATAAACAGCGTTTGAAAAACTCCAACTGCTATCAAAATTTTTGGATTGGCTTAAACAACAGCTACTGAAAATTGTTAGTAGTGGTAGCCAAAGCAATTATAATTCTTTGTAGGCTAACACTTTCTTTAACTACTGCTACTTGCAAGAAAATAAAACTTAAAAAACACGTAGTTAAAATGAAGCAGTAGCAGTATAACTACTTCCCTTACAATATTTTTTATTTTTACTGCTACCTTCAATGTGTAGTTAATACTTAAAGATGAGGTAGCAGTAAACTACCAGAGAAGGTTGACAACTCCAAAATATATGTAAAATGGAAGGCAATATACAAATGTTTATAAAAGCGTAGAGAAGAAATAAATAATATATTTTTTACATTACTTTTAAAATGATTTCAGAAATTTTCGAAAATGGACCTAATATGGAATTAGTTTATATGATTTTTATTTATTTTAAATTTATTTGTGTCCACTATTACCATAATACTGTAATTTATGTTCGATTTTGGGAGTTAAAGTGATTTTCGAAAGTGGGCTTTACATGGGAGCTATGCCTAATTGTGTACCAATCTTCCTGATATTTTGTACTCCGATTTAATATTGCATTAAACTTTTTTTGTACTGAATTTTGTGGAAATAGTGATATAAGTAAGGAATTTCTAAGCGTTAAAACCCTATTCGTGGGGTATTTGTATGGGAGCGAGTTGAAATAATTGACCAATCATGACCAATTTCCATACTGTTTTTCTTCTTTTAAATAGAGATAGAAAATTAATTGTATCTATAATTATATCGAAAGTATTAAATACTGGATAAACATTTATTTGAAAAAATATCTAAATATCTTCTTAAAATTTATATTTTTTTGAAATCTAGGAACTCTAATATAAAAAGTTGTGATTTGGCCATTTATCACTTGGAGCAAGTTTGGGCAACTTTTTTCAAAAACTAACATTCTATTAGATATAAAAATAGAAAAAATTGCTTTTACCAAACTGTGGATTCGTACAGATTTCTTTGGAAGAAGGTTAATATCAAAAAAATTTTAACTTATTTGATTTAATTTTGGGTTTTTTTTTTGTTATAATTGCTGATTCAGATGTTAATTGATGAGAACAAAAAATTCAACTTTTGTCATAAAAATATGTAGCAAAAACCAAAAAATGGCCCTTCAATTAATTTCTAACAATTTTTTTAATTTTAGTTCGATACAGAAGAAAATGGTGTAAAAGAATAAAAAAAAAAAAAAAATAATAATAAAAATAAAAAAAATTCGGGAAACATGGTTTTAAATATTCCTAATGATTTGCCATATTTGTTATTTTCAAATTCTTTAAAATGACTTATGGCCAAAAATCTATCTCTCTGGCCCTCTGTGCGTCGGTTAGCACAGAATACAGAAGCTTTTGCAAAAGTTCATTTCTATTTAATACTTAAGACTTTAGAAAATGCATTCCATCCTGCTAGTGTCTAATAAATCGTTTTCAATATTTTTCAAAAATTGTTACATGAATGAACTTGAGCCTAAATAAAAATGCAGAATTATTAATTTTAATTTAATTCTTAAAATTTGACGAATTTTGAACTGACGTAATTTTTAATTACATGCAAAAACATTGAAATCAATATCTTTTATAGAATCAGTAAAACTTGATTTTAAATTCCTAAGATCACCAGAAACCGTAAACAAGTTATATTTTTAATTTTTTACAGAGATATAAGGAGCCGCATACCAAAACGTACTTTTTTGCTTTTTTTCAGAAATATTTTTTTTTTTTGTTATTTTTGTATTCAGTGGGTTGAATATTAGTAGTTTTGGTTCACAATTTTTTGGGAATATTATTTTTTGATCATTTAAATCATTCATGAAAAATATTTTATTTTTTTTTTAAACTCAAAGAAATTACACATTTTTCCAAAATCTTTTTAACAACAACTTTTACATTTAAAAGTCCTTTAATCTTTAATCACATATCCTTAAGATTTCTTGTGGTGAATTGTTGTCGTTCGATAGATTTTATGGAAAGAAAAATATTTTCTCTTATTTTCAG